>BGPR01016615.1:0-34163 GCA_013235015.1 Araneus ventricosus | reverse complement strand
CAGTGAAGTCTAAAATTGATTCATACCGAAGCATCTCGGTTTTCCTCTAATTCCATGAGCGACTGCAAAAATTTTCCATTTTATTGAAAAAAACTTATTTTGAATCAGACTTTAGAAGATTTTCCTTATATTTGAGGCACCTCCAAGGTTTTTCGGGCGCAGAATACATAGATTCAGATGCAAATGCAGATAAAATAACTAATTTTTCCACTCTATACTTTCCAGTCTCAGTAGATACCAAAACTGGTACACAACGGTGTCTGTGAAGTAAACGTCCTGCTTGAAGTAGCAATTAAAAAATGAAGTCTAAGGTTGATTCAGACAGAAGCATCTCGGTTTTCCTCTAGTTCCATGAGCGACTGCGTGGATTGTTTGCAATTTAAATCGAAAGAATTTCTTGGGCAACGGATGAGAAAGAATTATAAATAATATGTGTGTCAAGGTAAGCAAAAACTGACTTATTTTTTAAAAATTCTATGTAACTACTAAACGTCTTCGGTGACCATTTATTCGCTCGTAATATTAATTGTCCGAAGTTATATCTGCAAAGTGTCGAAGTAAATTGGCGAAATCGGTCCAGTTCTTGAAGCTGGGAGACTGTCAAAGTTTTATTCTGCGATATCTCTCGGAAATGGAGGGCTATGTGTGTGTGTGTCTCGGGGTGGGTGGGTGACAGGCGACCATTCATGGCGTATTTAGGGGTCATAAACTTTTCTATGAAATAAAAATTGCCGAAATAGGTACAGTAATTGGAGCTGGAAGAAGGGTTTAAACTATTTACATACAACATCATTGTTTTGTAGTAGATAGTAGGGAAGTTTTGTATTGAATTTTTAATGAAACAACAAATGTTTAATCAACCAATAAATAATTTGAACTTATTTTTTATTGAAAAATTAAGTTCTAAATTAAATTAAATTTTTTACTTATTTTTGCAGCATTCATTTTATTATTTTATATAAATTTTCAAAACTATTGTCGAGAAATGAAACTTGTAGATAAGGATTAAAATGTAATCTCAAACTTTTCGATTATGCAAATTCATTCAATCAGCACATTTGAATCATTCGAAAGATAAAGAAGTGAAAGTTCTTTTACCGCGAAAAACAGCATAACTTGCACGTTCTTTATCGCTGTAAACCATAAAGTTCATCACTATATCCGCAGTTTGAAGTGCTTTTAAATACACGTAATCCACTAAAGATCGGTAATCAGTCTTGATTTGGACTTACGAGCCTCAACGCATGATTCAGCTATAATAAATATCAAAAAGAATCAAGTATCTTCATTAGCACATTTATTTAACGCAAAATCATCAGATGACCGACAACATTTTGAATTTTAAATCATGCTGAATCGCAAAAAGAAAACATACGGTAGGAATGTCCAACCCCTCTCTCGGTCTGCTCTGAGAGAATCGAATTGAAAAACAAGGAATCCATTCTAGTCCATTTTATCAAGGGCTAAGGACTTTATTCGAAATGGATTCAAAATATTTGAGAAATTTTTCTGTAAAAAGCTTGCATTACGCCAAAAATTTCCCAAATATTTTGAATCCATTTCGAATAAAGTCCTTAGCCCTTGATAAAATGGACTAGAATGGATTCCTTGTTTTTCAATTCGATTCTCTCAGAGTTTATCTTAGTTTTTTTGCTTTCTTTGAATGATAGTGATTTCCATTGTTTTTTGTATGCAGCTGCAATTGCGCGCTACTTAAACATTGTATAAATTTTATTGTCTAAATTTTGTTATTTTGTTGTTTCAGTTTAAAGTTTTCGACTTCCATTTCAGATGGAGGGATGTTGGGGCTGATGACCTCTGACGAAAGTAGTTGCAGGGTAGTGCACTGGGCTAGAGTAATTTGAGGCCCTGTCAGAACTGTAGCAAGGAACTAGAGCACCTATAACACGACAAAACTAGGAACCGTAACTAGGAATTTGAGTTTTATAAATTCAAAATATAAACTGTATTATTATGTTTAAAATAATCATTTTACACTTTGTAATACAACATTTAGAGTGATGAACTAAACCTGATGCAATATTATGATATTAGTAGGTACCAGCATACAACTATCTGCTTTATCAATGACTAGCAGTACACGCACGGCGTTATATATATAATTAATTACGCCCTCGATTTTTAGTGAAAGTACACGCAGGAACTTCAGCGAGTTGAATAACGTGTTCTTTTAACTAAAGACGTCAGCATATATGAGCGACTATCAAAAAGTATAAAACAAATAAATCAAATGATTCTTGGATCAGTAAAATGAAGTAATTAAGATTAGCTGACGCAATAAAATGAGCGAGAGTATGACGTGACTTTCACTTGGTACCGCCAGCCAATCGGATAGTAGAAATGCATTCTGGGAACTAAGAGTAACCTTGGGTTGGTCGAAAGCTTCGTCGATTCGAGTATGCGAGAGAAAAAGTTTTGAACTGATCAATAAAAAAAATTCTTAGAAAATCGGAGAAAAAGATATTTTAACCATTCTTATTTTAAAATAGGGATAAACATCAAGGCTTATACTTAAAAAAATTGAAAATGATAGCGTTATTAGAACGCCGTATGCAAGAAAATAAGAATTGAAGGTTAAAAATATAAAGGAAAAGTGACTATTATTTAAAAATTTCTCAAAATTCAGTAAATTATGTTGGAAATTCAAAACAAACTTAATTAGAATGAAAATTGTTTGTTCTATCCGATGGTGCATTGATTGTTTTTGAAAGATTATTACAAAAGATACTACAGCCGTAAACGTGCCCAAAATGATCAAAAATGAATTTTCTTTCTTCTTTCCTTAAAGGAGGTGCTAGAAGAAAAAGTTGAAGAGTCCTGTTTTACATAATAGGATTTATCATGACGGAAGTTGAAAGGAAAAGTATAGCATTGGCACCTTACAAGGAAAGCACAATGAAGCCTTTAGAAAATGCTTAAGAAACCTGTCTCAAATCCGGGACAATTTTCACGGTTCGCTTTGATCGGAAAGTGGACCAGGCATTCCCTCTCTCCTAGTCAGGAGATCAGGAACAATGAACCGCTTTCTAAAACTATTCGAGCGGAACAATACAAATAACGAACGAGGAATCGGTTTCTTTGAGAAACAAGTTTTCGGCCATGAGAGCCGCTAATCTCGAGCAAGTGCAAAGCGAGAGAGACGAGTTAATTGGCCGCTCGGAACCGGTGCCAGCGAGGGAGTTATCCTTGAACGCGGAAAGCAAGAGTGGCGGAAGTGGAGAATTCAATTTCCTGAGAAAAAGCAGAAAAAAGCGTCCGCTGACACACTTCCCCGCCCGCTGTTCTTGGCAATCGAGATCAATCGATCGATTCTCGCCTTTTCACAACATTGACGCCGAAAGAAACCGCTTGGCAAGCAATGCCAGTGGACTTTAGGAAACTCCCACATATGGACTCCCAGGGCCAGTACCCGGCTGATTCTGCTCTCCTGACAGAGTTGCTAAAGCAGCGCCTCCCTTCCCCTCCATTATGTGCCACATTATGGTTAATTTTCTATCCCTTATATCAGGGGTGTCAAACTCAAATAAACGGAGTGCAAGTTTATGTGGGCCTCAAAAAAAAAAAAAAAAAAAAAAAAACGGACGGAGTGGTCTCCCCTAAACTTTCTCGTATACTTTCAAACAAAGGTGTCAACCCAAAGCTTCTACCGCATAAAAATTGCGGACCGATGGAAAGGTCCAAACGCCACGAGAACTCCGATTATTTCCTCAGAGACAGTGGCAACACGTAAAAACAACAAAATAAAATCAAATACGCTAAGCGGGAGCAGAATGCGCCAAAAGGGAGAAAAAGGACCGAAAACGGAAGAAAAGGCGCCAAGCAGGTGTTATTACGCAACAAGACGGAACTAGAAGCCGGGGCTGCCATAAACCAGTAAGCATGCGCGTGGAGAATTAGAAAAATTCTATATGCAATTTGAACGCCTTTTTTCTAACCGATTGACACGAAAATTGGACACAAATCTACAATTAAGATTAGAAGGCCACATACAAAATTTCATTTATCTTACTAATTTTGTTAAGAAGTTATTAAGTTGAAAGGTATGCGATTATACAGACCGACAGAGAGTCAGACCTTTGACGGATTTGGCCCAAAATTTTATATGGACCTACATTCATGATGATAAAACTGTGTACCAAATTTTATCCATCTAGCTATTCAAGTTTTTGAGTTATAGTGTTCACATGAACGTGGACAGACAAACACAAAGACTACCCGTAGACGGATTTTGTCCAAAATTTGATAGAAATCTACAAATGATGTGTAAAGATCACATACCAAATTTCATCCCTGTAGTTCTAACAGTTTTCGAGTTATCGTGTTCACAGCCAGCCAGACATAATTCTAAAATTGTGTTTTTCGGACGCAGGGAAGTTTAAAACGTGAAGATTCGACAAAATCTCGAGTTCGAATTTTTTGACGATTACAATACTTTCTCTTTGTATTCTTCGTATACGAGAAAGTAAAAAGCCAGCGTAATCTGTGACGGTCACGTGGTTTGGTTTGGCTACGAGCCAATCAAACAGTCTGTCTGTAAATTAGGGATACTTTTTTTTTATTCTGAGATGGTTTAATATCAACTTTCAGCATTTTTAAAAATTTATTTTGTGTATTTCTTCTCTATGAGTATTTGGAAACACTGAATCTTCTTACTAAATTATAGGATCTTCAAAGTATCCTACCGAAGTTATCGTTATTTGACATGTGTTTTTTTTAGCCGAGTTTAGCAGTTTGTCAGACACTGTGTCTACGGCTACAAATTAGCATACACAAGGGATAAACAGACATTATCTCGGAGTTTAGCAGCTTTCTTTCTTTTTTTATTTTATGTTGATTCATCTATGCAGAACTAAATAGAAGTTATAATAGAATTAATTTATTTTTCCACTTCTGGGAGATCTTTTTGTTGAATAATGATGTATCGTTCATTTCCTTTATTTTTTATTTAATTCAAGATCGCAGAACTATTTAGAATAGTTTAGTTTTTGTTAAAAGGTTTCTTTCTTTTTCGCAATTCATTTTGAAATGAATATTTATCGATATTATATTTTGTTTTCCGTAACCGTTCTTTCACTGAAAGGCTCCTTTTACTTAAAGATTTGCATTCATTAATTTATAATTTTTTTAAATTTTGTATTTCTGTTAGTGGATTTTTTATTATTTTTACTGCGACAAAACGAGAGTTAGTGTCAATTGATTCATCAGTTCTGTTTTTCATGTTTTTTTTTATTTCGTAAGCACTCTGGCAATATGCATGAGATTTTCTTCAACAACTTTCGTTAGTAAATCTGTGATTATCAGATCCGAGATATTGTTGGCAAGCGAAAGCCCGTCTTAGACGGAAAAAAATCTTCTAGTATGAGAATAGTAATGTACAGAAATAACTGATTAGATTTTCTAGTACGAAAATAGTAATGTACAGAAACAACGGATTAGATTTTCTAGTACGAAAATAGTAATGTACAGAAACAACGGATTAGATTTTCTTGTATGAGAATAGCAATCAGGGTGGCTACAGAAACTGTGAAAAAAATTTCCCTGACTTTTCCCTGATTTCCCTGACTAAACTTACAACATTTCCCTGATTTACGGCTACTAATTATATTAGTTTCCTGGCTTGCTCTCTACTCGGAATCACTGTATGTGTACAATGCACATTATTAAAAACACTTTTACAAGTTATTTAAAATGAAAAAAAATAATATATTTTTATGAAATTTGCTGTTAAAAAAATGGAATGAACAGCCTAAAGAAATCTGTTAAGACAGTATATTGCATTTCTTGTATGTAAAAAATACTGGACATTTTAACAAAATACTTTGCTTCTAAAACTGCATAAGAATTCTAAGAAACATTAAAACTACTCTTTGCAACACAAGTTAAATCACGTTAACAGTAAAGGTTATTATGATCTTTTCTCAAAACTTTAAAACAGTTCAATAACTAATTAATGCTCTTTGCACGAGTACCAGTATAACATGTTGCAGCATAAATATAAAAATAGTATAATTATACGTACCTAATAATATATATTTTAGCAAAGATTTAAACAAAAGAAACTGCCAAAATATTACTTCAAATCTTTATTCTTTAACAAATCATAAAGTAATTTCTGTTATCAGAAACTTATGCTTTTATAAATTAATATAAGTTTTTTTTTTTAAAAAAATTCCATTTATTATTACAAATAATGCTAGACATAAGATACTAATTTATAGATAATAACTCAAGTAACAAATAACTATTAATTTTCCCTGATTTTTAGATATTTTTACGAATTTCCCTGACTTTTCCCTGATTTTTCCAGATCGATAAAATTCCCTGACTTTTCCCTGATATCCCTGATTTCCCGGTTCTGTCGCCACCCTGGCAATGTACAGAAATAACGGATTAGATTTTCTAGTACGAGAATAGCAATGTACAGAAATAACGGATTAGATTTTCTAGTATGAGTACAGAAATAATGGATTAGATTTTCTAGTATGAGAATAGTAATGTACAGAAATAAAGGATTAGATTTTCTAGTACAAGAATAGTAATGTACAGAAATAACGGATTAGATTTTCTAGTATGAGAATAATAATGTACAGAAATAACGGATTAGACATTTTTTAGGCGATGACGGATAACAGAAACTGACGGTTAAACGAAATTTTACTGTAGCCGAAGTTAATATTATGGTGAAAATTTTTAAAGTCGTATTTTCAGGTAAAACACGCATTTTTCTCAGTAAAAGTTTGTTTGACATTAGAATATAGGCATTATAGAATTTAAACAAATACGTTGGTTGTAGGTGGTGGTGAGGATGGCGCCATATTGCTGTCCAGTTCGGTTGATAAAGTTACTTCTGGCCGCATTTGTTTGTGCTAATAAGGATACTTTCTCTGCGGATACACGAGAAAATAGAAACCAGTCTCCCGGATTCCAGAAACAGTCGGGAATGCGAAACCAGCCCACTTACCAAAATCCGATAAATCGATCGGAGGACTTCTTTGGGAGATGAATGGATCCACGCACACTGCAGCCTGTTCATTCATCTCGGTCCAGCGGCAATTACGGTCTCTGCGGATGACACCCGGGACGTGATTGGGAAGATGGCTGCAATTACAACCCCCGATTTGGACGTTTGTTTCCTGTAGTGGATATGCGCGGATGTAATCAAACGTATCATCATGTCAGTCACCAAAAGAGTTTTTAGTGGTGGTTTTAAGTAATTCTGCACTCGGCCTAACATATCTAGTGAAGTCTATGAGTCAAAGACTTTGATAAAGAAGACCCGGATCATAACATGATTTTTTCGCCCACCTCTCGTCACATGACGTTATTTTATCATTTCACAAAACAAATGCAGAAAATACTCAAATTTGGTGGAAAAGCTTACTTTCAAATAAACTATCATGAACAAATATAGCTAAACTCATATCTTTCCTCACTGAAAATGAGAACCTCATAAAACAGCCACCGGACGCAACCAGTTCATCCGACTCCGACCCAGATTTCTATCCTACACAAAGACCTCAGACTTATGGACTAAGACTCTCTAGAGGTTCAATTCCTAAGACTCTAATCAGTCCTCCTACAAATATACAGATGCAGCGAACTTTTGGGACCTGTCTTAAAATTGTTTTTGCTTCGCGAGCCTTTCTTTTCATATGTAAATACACATTTTTCATCGTTTTTGTAATTTTCACATGTTTTTCGTCGTTGTTAAGACACTGTATGTAATCTTTTTTTTTTTGTTCAATAAAGTTTCTACGCACACTCATCCAAACTGCAAACCGGAGATTTTTATCTCTGGAGTCAGGAGTGTGTCGTAGTGTAAAGTAAAGTCGTCATCAGTGGCCCAGCAAGCGTAAATGATGCCAGTGCCATGGTTTATTTTAAAAGCCCTTTCATCTAGGAAGCCCTAGTAAATAATTATTTCGCATTGTTTAAAAATAATAAATTAAATTACTTAATAAAATAAAGAGTGAAAACCATAATATAGTTACATTTTCAACATAAAATATGTGTTTTGGGCGTCAGAAGTGTATGTTCACCATTACAACACTCCATGAAGGTAGTAACTCCGAGAAAGATAGATAGTATCATAACGTACGATAGAATTTATTTGAAATCCCAGAGACAGATTTATGAGTATCCGAAATGAGAAGAGATTCTTTCCTGACTTATAGCTCCAATTAAGAGTATTGGACGAAGTCAACTTTTAACAGAAAATATTAAACACACAAGAAAGATATAAGTGGATCAGAAACAAGAATTCAAGCTATCGCGTTAGTTAAAATATAATTTATTACATTCGTAAATATGTGGTTAAATAACTAACAGAAGAGCCATCAGCATCTGAAATGTGCAGTCTAGCCATTTATTCAGGCACAATTCTCTAAAAAAACTCGCAGTATTGGAAAAACTCATAGTACTCATATAGCAGTACGCGCATGGCGTTGCCCATGGAATCAGGACTACAACAAAATGGGAAAAAAGAAAGCCCACCAACGGCACTAAAAAGTTTTGAGAACAAAATCAAAACAAAAGGTACACATCGGATTGTAGAAATGCATTCTGGGAATGAAAGCATATGACGTCACCTGCCGCGAGGAAGTTCACTCGACCGGAGAAACTCTCGCTGTTAAATCTCGCTAGCAAAGAAACTGTTTGAACTGATGAGGGAAAAATTAATTAAAATAAAACGAAAAAAGATATTTCAACCGTTCTTTTTTAAATCCGACAGAAACGTTCCAGTTATAAGCTAAAAAAATGAAAATCATAGAGATGTTAGAACGTCAGATGCGATTATTTGAAGAAATCTGTATTAAAAATTACCATAAAAGTGACTTTTTCTCTAAAAATTTCTCAAAATTCAGTAAATTACGTTAGACGTACGAAATAAACGTCATTAGAACGGAAATCGTTTGGAATCGGGACTTTCCGATGGTGTAACTGTTTCTTTCGTACAATTATTCGAAGCCATGCTATTGAGAAATGAGTGCGAAAAATCACCCAAAACAGCACAAAATATGAAATAAAAAAATTTCTAGATTAAATTTTAAAATTCCGGCTTCGAGGTGCATTCAGTCACCATTACGACTACCTGTGTGCCAAATGTCATGGCTGTAAGTGCGATAGATTCGTCTGGATATCACAGACACACACACAAACATTGCCTTTTATAAGTATAGATGAATATTATGCAACCCATAGTATATAGTACAGATATTCCCAACTTGTGATACCCCTGGTAGTACGCGAGGGACCAGTTAGGGGTGTGTGAAAATGATCTTGACAACTAGAAGATTTGTGCCCGTCTAAGACTGGCTTTCAGCTTGCCAACAGTATCTCAGATCTGATTGTCACAGATTTATTAACAAAAGCTTTTAAGTAAAGGAAGCCTTTCAGTTTAAGAACGCGCGCGGATAAAG
Source organism: Araneus ventricosus (assembly GCA_013235015.1). Classification (NCBI taxonomy): domain Eukaryota; kingdom Metazoa; phylum Arthropoda; class Arachnida; order Araneae; family Araneidae; genus Araneus; species Araneus ventricosus. The sequence continues at coordinate 24,723 of BGPR01016615.1, read as the reverse complement.
AAAAAATATTAAAAATAAAATATATAAATATTCAATTCCAAAATTAAGTACGAAAAAGAAGGAACCCCTTTAACAAAAACTGGTAACTTTTCTAACTGGTAAAACAATTTTTCTTATGGAGTTTCGCACGACCGATGCTTCATAATTCAACAGAAAGATCTCGAAAAAATAAATTAGAATATAACTCAGGGTTGCCATATCAAACTAGAACAATAAGGCCAAGCCTTCTTAAAAATAAGACCAAAAAAGGCCAAATATGACAAATTGATTGAGAACTTCATTTGCTATTAGAAAAACAGCTATCTTTCACGAAAACGAATCCCACTTGATAGTATTAATATTCAGTGTTCAACGTTAAATGATTAATATTCAATGCTCTCTTATTAAACTAAAATTTAAGTGAAAGGAATTTAAAACGTCCTTGTTCTATTCAGGAGCTATTTCGTTCGACAACTCATTATATACCATTTGAAATGTGCAATATCTAAAGTTTATTTTAAAAAAAATAGAATAAGTAATTAAAAATTGTTCTAAAAGTCATTAACAAAAATAAAGCAAAAAAAGGCCAAAAAGTAAAATTGAGGCCAAATGAAAATTCCTAAGGCCAAGGGCTTTGAAAAAAGGCCAAATTTCCATAATTTGGCCTTAAAAAGGCCAATATGGCAACCCTGGTATAACTTCTATTTGATATTACGGAGTTCCCTGGATGAATAAACATAAAGCAAAAGAGAAAGGAAACTACTTAATTCAGCTAAAGAAAAAAACCCTGTCAAATAGCAATAACTTCTGTTCGTTGGATACTTTAAAAATTCAGGGTTTCCCCAACATTCAGAGGGGAAAAAAAGCAAACACAACTCTTATTTGATATTAAATCATCGAAGAATATAAAAAAATCCCTAATTCGTAGACAGAGTGTCTTTTTTGAATCTCTGGCACGTAGCCAAATCACGTGACCGTCACAGACAATTCTGCGTAACTACAGTGGCGAATCCAGGGGGGGAGGTTATGGGCCCTCCCAGAGCTAAACCAAAATTCTTGAATTTTATTTAAAATCACACAACTGTTTGCTCTTATAATTTCCCTTTCTTTCAAAAAATAACAGAAACATGACAACATTTGTTTCTGGCTTGACCGAGTCGAGAAAATTTTCCTTCTTTTCTAGTCATTCCACTCGTACTTGTAGCGTTGACACGGTCGAAAACATTTTTTGGATAGTTATTTTATTGTATTTTTTATTAAATTATCAAAACTATTATAGTGTTATTTATGATTCTTATTCTCAGGTGAGTTTAAAGTCTGTAAAATTATAGTGGTTTGGTTTGCATAAGACATGAGGTTTGACATTCAAAACGATACAAAATTTTTTGACGATACAAAATTTTATAATTCCCAGACCCAAATCCTGGATTCGCCACTGCGTAACTATATATATTAATGCCGAAAAACACAAAATATGAAAAAACCAAATTATAGAATATTCTTAAGTTCGTATGAAAAATGAAAGTGAAAACTGAACGAGTCCACAAGGCTCTTCACGAAATAAGGAAAATGAAGAAGTAGATTAACATCTAGTGATTGAGTAATTGTTATCTCTCATCATGAGTTAGTGGGAAATTTGGTTGCTGTTTTCATTTCCTCTGATATTGAAATAATATGAATACTATTTTTTAAAAAAAAATGGAATAAAATGTTAAATCAAAAACCAATTCCACAAATTTTTAGTTCATTAAAGTTGTTTGATGCTTGAGTTAACCTAAGCCCTTGGTGTTATTAAGAAAAACTGTTTTGTGCTGAGGAATGGTTAGGGGGATATAACAATAGAGGATATTCAAAAATAAAAAGACTTATCAAGGAGAACGCGAGCGAAAAAAGGTTTGAAACGGCTGGTAAAATATATTCTACTCATAGATAAAACTCATAGTAGTCCGAAGGTTAAAATAAGTCTTTACAGTTTGAAAGTCTTAAAGGAATATAAAACACCAAGTCAGCCATGTGTTACCTCTACATTGCTGAGAGTGTAAACTAAACATCAACAGCGTAGGGATGGCGGTTATTGCGAAAATAACCGGTTTTCAGTTATTCAGGTTTTTTTCGCCTCCGGTTTAACCTGGCAGTTATAACCGCTCAAAATAACCGTTTTTGAAATAACAGGTTTTCAAGTTTTTTTTAATAAAAAAATACTACGTTTGTAGACAAAATTTTGTATTAATATTGTTTTCACACGAAATCAATCCATTGGCCAATATTTATCTGTTCATAAAAACTCTTTCAGTAATCCGCCAACCAACAGACGACTCCAGAAAGCGGTTGTCGTTGATTGGCCTAAAATTCAAAGCTTCATAACTTGGTAAATTTTTGTCTAATAGAACCTAAAATCGAACCTATCTTCCGATCCGGTTTTTTTTGCCTGGTTATTGGATTTTAAAAAAAGAACCGGTTATAACCGGGACAAAAAAATAACCGAAAAAAACCCGGTTAACCGTAACAAAAAGAAAATGATTTTCGGTTAAAACCGGTAGGTTTTTCGCATCCCTACAACAACGCAAGATCTCAGTATTAAAAGTAACTTCAGAAATTTTAGTAAGAGGACTTTCAGAAATAGAAAATACAACAGTTTTTGATTTATGAGCCAAGAAATTCAGTTGGAAAATACGTGCAAAATTATGCTCCAACAAAAATAATTAAAATATCGAAAACTGAGCAAAATAAAATGTGAAAAACAATTTTATCACATACTTCTATATACAAGTTAATTAATTAAATGAATTCAAGGCTGCCTTACCTTTTTTATATCCAAAATTGTTTCCGATAAAAAATTTAAAACTACAACCACCGAACAATCTGCGCAAAGCGAATATGAACACCTGCTAGCCTGTAAGAGAAGGAAACAGCTGTAAATCAAGGCAATATTTTTACTTTTTATATCTACCAAAGATTGCTTTTAGTGCTGATCAAACTAATCAATTATTACTAAGATAAGCAGATACACATTGAAACCAATCAACCAGTTACATAAAAGATGCAATTCTGACTTGCGCGTCCAGTGTATTGCAGTGACTGCATACAATTTAGTCCATGAGTCAGGATTAGTTAACGTCGAAATCGGTGAGTGATTACCCTCAACATACTTGTATGTCCGAAATTAAGTTCAATGTTTGTTTTTTATCATAAAAACGTACGAGAAATGGAAGATAATTTAAACTTTTTGCACCGCCTATCGCAGATAAATGTGTTATTCAATTGCGAATCCTTTATTATTTTTTAGCAAATTCTTTCACTATAAGGAAACAAAGGATTCGCACTTTGGATGTTTTAGTCTCACGGTTAGATCATCACGTGGGAGTGGTATCGCTAATGAATTTATTAGTTATCGCTTCATTTACGAACAACAACGAGCAATTCACACATTTATTTCCCAAAAAGCAGTTTGAAATACCGATTATTTTGTTCTAAGCGCATCTAAAAAATATTCAATAAATAATTAGCGAGTTTTCTTGGAATCATTTTGCATAAGGCGGCCAACTCTTTTACAATGAAAAGGAAGCGACAAATAAATATCGTAAATAAAAGAAACGTTTTATTCATTGCAATAATATGACAAATGCATAATAAAAACATTTGAAGCATTTTATATTGTAATTACACTTACATCCAAATGGACTATTATTTAAATCATTACTAAATAAGTACAATGGATCGGATACTAAGATTTATAGATTAGCCTTCAAATATTGAAAAGGACGACATATAGGAGGACACTTTTGGAGGGAGGACAAAACTTACAAAAGGACAGCCCTCCCTAAAGAGGACGATTGGTCACCTAATTTTGAAGTGAAACTTCTCTAAGCGTCAATCCCTCTTGAAGGCAATACTTGTTTGGCACGAAATATTTGGTCCCATAGACATAACGTTAAAATAACCTTTATTAACGGCCATTCGAATCCTTCTAAGCGGCCGGGTTGGCCGCAAGTTCAACTTTAATCAATTACAAACGCGGAAAAAAGGGTCCACCCCGCATTATGTTGCCATCGTTCATCAAGGTGCCAATTTTCCAGGAAATAAGGTCTAGTAAAAGGTTTCATGTTTAAAATTTCCAAAAGGGGTCATATACATATTTATAATAGAACTAACTTCAAAATTTCCAATGGAAACACATTTTTCTTAAAATATTTCGAAACTACATACAAATTTATGCTGGAATACCAAGTTTTATCATCCCAGCATTTTTGGTTTCGGAATTATATTTGCACATCCAAACATGGAACCCCTTTAGAAGGGCCACCTGTCTGAGCGGCCAATTTTCTTTGGAACGGAGGGTTGCCGCTGTAAAGAGGTTTCTCTGTTCGTAAAATGTGGGTTTGAATTTAGTAAATAAATTACTAATATAATAACCCAGATGTGTCTCTCATTGATCTGGTAACGCTCTGACGTCACCAATAATAAAATTAGTGTCATAGCACTGCGAGACGTTAAACAGCATTGTTTCATTGTTAGAGCACCTAAATTTCAGTAATTTTAAATTATAAAAAGTAATTGTCGTTCTAATATCAAATTTAATAGCTCTAAAATAATGAAATAGATTTTTCTATCGATTGATATAAAATTTATCTCGCTATGATCAATAGTTCCCGAGAAATTTTAAACTATATTCATCATATATTTCAAATTAATTTCCGTTTTTTAGTAGAAAGTAGTAAATCACGTCAGTGGTATATCATGCGCGTGATATAGTTTGGACGCCACGATGCATCTGATTATTTATTGCAATCATGATGATATAATTTGATAATATTTTTTGGCAATGTTTGACCAGCAGAGAAGTGCTTTGTTTTGATCAGAATTACGAAAAAGAATTCCTTATAGAAATTTTAACTTTTGACTTACGCTTGACAAGTTGAGAATTTCATAGTTATTGAATTATCATGTACATATTTTGCATACATTTTTTACTATAATTTAATATTTTACAATCATGAATTAGTTTACTATATTTTTTACGATGCATACCGACGAACTTAATAGAATAATCAAGATTACTCAATTAAGTAACTAATTATATTAGTTAATTAAGATTAATAGCATTATTCTTAACCTAACTTACTTAATTATTAATTCACTCTAAAGAAACATTGAAGGAAAATCTCTCGAATGGTAGGCAATTTGCACCCGTAATGATGGGTGATTTTCTAGTAATAATATATTTGTTATAAATAATAATAATATAGATAACAGATTTGAGCAAGATAATTGACAAATGGAGAAACAAAGTAGCAGATAATTCAGATGATTTTTAGTCTTATCAGTCACACTAATGGAATTTGATGAAAGTGATAATGGCGGTAGTAGTGCGTCGAATTGTATAATGGCAATGAGAGTGCGTTGCCGTTATTGCACCGCAGAGAAATCTTCATTTTGCGTTATTAATATGATAGAAGATGTGTTATGATTCACTTTAACGTTAACAAGATCACACAGATAATTATATTTCAAGTTTAGAAGTAAGATACGACTCCATATAAGTTTAACAGATGACAGTTTTAGAAACACAGGGTATCTACTCCTAACATGGCCCAATCGCTAATTTTTAAACAGTTAGAGATAGGCATAGACTTTCAGTCGGAAAAATGCTTTAAATGATCTAAATGATTACATTTTATGCTTTTTGAGTATATAAAAGTAATGCTGAAAAAAAGTCACGAAGTCTAAATTTTTATACAGTCCCCCGGTCATATTAGTCATATTTAAAAAATATATTTTTTACACACTAGCATATTGACCAAAAGAAGTTGCACTCTTCTGCGACTGAAACTGACCGAGTTATGGAGCTTTGAGTTTCATAATTTTAAACCAATTAGTAGCCGCGTCGACAAAGCGCTGCAAATTTATTGGCGGTTCTTCCTCGAGGCGCCCATTGAAACGATATAAAATCGTCTGAAAGAGTGATCTTCAAAGCTCCATAACTGAGTCAGTTTAAGTTGCAGAAGAATGGAGCTTTTTTGTTTAAAATGCTAGCATGATAAGAATATTTTATTAGCAATGACTAGTGCTGCCGGGTTATTATATAAAAATTTAGACTTCGCAATTTTTCAGCAGTACATTTATTGACTCCATTTTCTTTGAGCAAAAAATTCCATTCAAATAAATTGAAGCGTGTCGGGAAAAAGTCAAGATGAGCGCAAACAATATTTTATATTATTTTATGTGAATCTTCAAATATTTCGTATGGTTGTATATGGTTTTTTCACTAGACTCATTTCAAATTTCATTTATGTCATTAGTTGCATTTTTGAGGAATCATATCGGTAAACCTGGAGTTTAGGGTGCGTAGTATTTTCTCGCTAATTTTCTTTGGCGCAATTTTATTTGCCGTCGCCAAACACTGTTTAGGATGCGTAGTGAGTATTTTATAGGTCTCTTGCGCATTCGATGCCTACGGCATCTCAAAACGAGAGATTGAGCACACAATGCCTCCGGCATTGCAAGTGTGTACCGGGCAAATTTTTTTAACTTTAAAAAACATCAGCGGCTTCGCTTTCAGCAAAGCGGGTCCCTCGTAGCTTTGCTTTTTCATTGAGAAACGAAACACACAGGAAAACACGAACACAAGAAAAACACGACGTCTGAAGACGATGAAACGTAGCAAGGGAACCATTGTTTCCAGAAAAAGCATTCCTTGTTCGATATTTGGAAGCCATAATCAGCAACACAGAGAAAAAGAATCAGCAAACTCGATGAACGAAAATCTTCAGAAGAGAAGCGAACGGTTATTGAAAAAAATCGTTTGGTAAATGATCAAAAATTTCAAACGAAGTATTATTCAAATTCGTACGCCGACCAATCAAATCGAAGAGAGTAGACAGTAGAGCAATGGAAATGAGGCGAAATTAAGGGCATGCGCGGTAGACGGGTAAACAAATCACTGTCGGCGCATGCGCAAACGACGCCGAAAAAATTTTCAACTCGCATCCAAAACATATTGTGAAACATATGTTCTGGCACTCTCTCTCTCTCTTGGCGACAAACAATTGGCGAGTTTAAGTGAAACGAAGAGAGTATGCACCCTAAACTCCAGGTTAACCTCATATCCACACAGTGGTAGAGTACGCACCCTAAACTCCAGGTTAACCTCATATCCACACAGCGGCAGAGTACGCACCCTAAACTCCAGGTTAACCTCATATCCACACAGTGGTAGCTCGTCAGCTCAGAAACAAACAGTGTTGCAACAATTTTCGTTAGTACTGTATTGGGTTTTCGTGCTTGAAGATGTTCGAACAGTGTTCTAATCCGGCATAAAGCGATCTGCATTTTTTCTATTCAATTTTTTTTGTCCAATGAATTCTGTGAAAATATGATGTTTTGAAGATCTTCAATGTTAATTTTTAGCTTATCTCTAACGTTAATGAGATTGATCCCACCTTATAAAAATTTTCATCTGAATAATATTTTAAAGAATTATCTACATAACCATTTTCGAAGAGTGACCTTCTAACAAAAGAAAACGAATACTCCATAAATCAGACATGTTTCTATCCAGGCAACGTGAAGCGAAATAGAAACCCATAAACAACCCACGAGAGAAATTTAAAAGGAAAACAAAACGAGGAAGATATGATTAATTTTGGTGGGAGCAAAAAAAAAAGCATCCTTCTCTTTTAATTGTCCCCGCGCCAACCAGATCTGGTCTCATGGCAGCTCCGACCCTTTTAAATTCAAATGGAGAAAGGGTTGCTTTTTTTCTCCCGATTCATCGCTCAGCTGTGTGCAATGGGCGAATTTTGATACTTTTGAGGGCAATCAGCTTTGTAGCCAAGGGCGCCCATATGATAGTTTGTAGGGGGGGGGGCTAGACCTGGGGGAATGGATTATTTTTAATATTTCGGAAGACGAATGGCGACTTGTAAGTAGCCATAAAAAAGTTCCAGTTCCGACCCTGTTAGAAACTTTCTCCTGTTACTAAAATACTAGGCCACGGTACTCTATAAAAAAGAATAAAACGTTGTTCTAACTACTTTATTGAAACCAGTGAATATTTAGCAACACAAATGCAGGAGAAAAGTCCTTATACTTTAGTACAGAAAACAAACTAAAAGTATACACCTCATAAGATTTTACACTGGTATTGATATAAAAAGGAAACTGTAAGGTAAATTATTATGCATAGGTTAGTTTATGGATTTGACACTAATATTTATCTGAAAAAGCAAACTGTAAATTTCTTTTCATCGTACCGAACAAGTCGATCACTTTGTCCTTGAAACCAGGATTTTTCGCTCTTTTCCGCGGAGGACAAAAAAAATTTTTGTCCTCCAAATTCAAAATTTCAACTCGCATTTTATGTTTTAGACCATCCTGAACATTAATTCTTTTTCAACTTTTATATCATTTTCTTGAAAGAAAAACACATGACTACACTATATTTTTTCCTTTCCCTGAGAGCTAGGGGGGGGGGGGGCGCGGCCGCCCCTTGCCCCCCGGCATGGGGGCCCATGTTTGCAGCTCTAAGCTGTGCCCCTCTTACTTGTTGATTTATTTTCAGTCTTCTTTTCACGTTTTTTATTGCTTTTCCCCCATTCTCGTTGATTATCGAACTCTCGGAGTGTGAAAGTAATCAAAACTAAAATACAAGCTTTTAAAATAATTTCAGGGGGTACTACAGTTCTGAAGCCCTAATGGAGGAGCCACCACTGCATACACTTGCACATGAATAGATATACAGACGTACGATGTGCCCATTGACGGATTGAGTCCAAAATCTGATGCTGATCTACCATTCAGAGAGTAAAACCATATGCCGAATTTCATTCATTTAACTCGTTCCGTTTTTACTTTCTCGTATACGAAGTATACAAAGAGAAAGTATTGTAACCGTCAAAAAATTCGAACTCGAGATTTTGACGAATCTCCACGTTTTAGACCTCCCTGAGTCCGAAAAACGCAATTTTGGAATTATGTCTGTCTGTGAACACGATAACTCGAAAACAATTAGAGCTACGGGGATGAAATTTGGTATGTGGCCTTTAAATATAATTTGTAGGTCTTTGTCAAATTTTAGACAAAATCCGTCTAAGGAAAGTCTGTATGTCCGAATTCATGTGATCACTATAACTCAAAAACTTAAATAGCTAGATGGATACAATTTGGTACACAGTTTTATCGTCCTGAATTTAAGTCTGTATAAAATTTTGGGCCAAATCCGTCAAAGGGTGGACTGTCTGTCGGTCTGTATAATCGCATACTTGTATCTTATAAGCCCTTTGGCTTAGATAAATAAAACTTGGTATCATGGATGCTAACATTAATTATAGATCTGTGCCCAATTTTCATCTCAATCGGTTAAAAAACAGGTGTTCAAATTGCATATTTAGCTCGAAATGCACATTACGACTGTGTGTTGGAGAGCGTTTCGCTTACTTTACTAAAGTTAGTATGGTTCGCGTTTGACCTTGGTGATCTACGAAGGAAATTGTAGCGAGCCGCAAACACGCGCTTCGGAAACACCTGAATCGAAACTTCGTTCCTACATTCTCCAGCTGGAAGGTATGGTGAAATCTTGCGTGACATCTGTAAAAATATTTCGTACTCAAAAACGTTAAATAAAGTTGTGGTACCTCAGCGCGCGTAAAAATTGAGAACATACGCAATTTTCTTTTGCAAAATATTAAGTTTTGTGAATTCATGTTTCATCGTAAATCACCATTCATACTTTTTTTTATCAAAATAACCAGGCCTTGGGTAAATACCCAAGAATATTTACCTACCCACTGGGTGTTTACCCACCCCACATTACTGGTCGAATGCGAGAAAGTTTCGGGGAGTCCACTCCCGCTGGTTGAGTGACCGTTTTCACAGACAAACATACTTAGTTCCAAAATGTTTTTTTCTCTCTCCCCTTTTGGATTCTGGGAATTCTACGACGTGGAGATTTGTCGAAAACTCGAGGTCGAATTTTGTTAATGATAACAATACTTCTTTCTCTTTGTATACTTCGTATACGAGAAAGCAAAAGTGACATTACCTAACTAGAGATTAATAGACAAAGAATGTGTTTTTAATGATGTTTTGGTTCTTTCGTAAAGATTAAAAGCTTTTTTTCTGATAAACTGACAGTAAATGCTTCGATTTTAATTTGATTTCGATCAAGAGGAAAAACAAATAAATAAATCCACGGATATCAGTTACTGTAGCACCCGAAAACAAAAACACAAATCAGACAAACAAATCAACGTACATGCCGGTTATATAACTGGCAGTAAATAACAGATGTCTTGTCATAGGTTTAACCTACAAAATCCTTTATTTCTACATTATTATTCATTTGCTTTCTACAAATTGGAAAGTCATTTTTTTACAAAATAGCGAGGAAAGATACGGTTCCACTTTCCATACAAACAATGAAAGAGATGCACCAGCCTTTATTCAATGATAAAATTGGGTTAAACTAAAGTTTAGGGTGCGCAGCCGTTTCTCCCCACTTTGGATCGCCAATTCATTGTCGCCAAGAGGAAGACGGTTTGGCGATCATTTGTTTTCTCTTTGCTCTGTCAGAGCTCTATATTTTCCGATCATTATATTGGTGTGTGTCTTCCGTATCGTCGTTCTTGCGCCTCGTTTTAATTGGTCTCCTCTTTTCTATCTTCGATTTAATTGGTCGATTCAATCGAATTTGAATAATAATTCTGCTGGAATTCTTCGGTTCGAATTTTGACAGTTCAGATCATTTTCGAACGGATTTGTTTAAACTGCTGTGTTCTTCGCTCATGCTGACTTTGACCAAGAAACGTTTTGAGATGAGAACTTATTTTGGAATTTAAAAAACTGAGATTCCTAGTATTCTATGAACAAGCGAAGCTACTAAGTTCGTGCTTTGCTGAAAGCGAAGCCGCTGATGTTTTCATAAGTTTAAAAAATTTCCCCGGTATCCATTTCAGATGCCGCAAACATCGCGTGCAGAATTTCTCCTTTTTAGACGCTGTAGGCATCGCGTGCGCAAGAGACAATAAAAAACTCACTACGCACCCAAAGCAAATGTTCTCACATCGCCAAACTGTCTTCCTCTTGGCCACAAAAAGTTGACGATCCAAAGTGGGGAGGAACGGCTGCGCACTCTAAACTTTAGTTTCACCCAAAATTGTCCTTGTCGTTAAAACACATTAACAAATAAGTTAAATAGCGTTGAAAACAAACATGAAGAAATTTAACACCAAGATTTGAATTTAGAATTAACCAATTTAATAACTTTCATAATACACTGGTTTTTTTAATTAAAAAAATTAATCCTTAATTAATTACAGTACAACCCCGGTTAACCAAACTAAAGGGAGCGGGGAGGGAAGAGGCGTTTCGGGTAACGATTTTTTCGTTAAGCATGAAAATCTATTACTTTTTTGTATGTAATTCTTATATATTTTGAGAGTAATACGAATTCAAAATTCTCTTTGTATATATATAAGGTTTTGTTTGATCAACTTTTAAATAATGGTATTCCCGAAAACTTTGTGCGACGATATCTCAAGCAGTGATTCAGGGGCTACTGGCAAAGCCTTCTCCTTTTCTCCTTTTCTTCCTCTTCTTGGCAACAGCAATAACTGGTTTGGCGTCCATTTCCTCGTGCTTCTCACAGACCTGTTTGCTTATTCCTGGCGGTGGTAAGCCTTTTTCGCTTTTATTTTTTTGCGAATGCTACTTTTTTATTTTATTCTAGATCTTTCGTATTCGGATTTTTTGCTTTCGATTTTCTAAAATCATCTTCAATGTATTTGTCTTGTATTCGAGAATTTTTCCATTTTTAATTGTCTTGTGCTTTTTGAAGGGATGGCGACATATTTTAACGGATTTCGTATGGCGTTAGCAGAAAAAAGCACATATTAATATCATAAGCGATCTTCCCTTCCTGACGAGCGGCTCGCTATTATATTTTTCAATTTATTATAATTTCTGTCTATTTTTTGCCATTGTGTCTTGGTTGTTTTTGAATTTTTGTCTTTCGTTTCTTGTTTGTTTTGATATATATATATATAAGCTATACTTATATTCTTTTTTCAAGCTGACCCTACGTCGGACGCAATATTCACACCGGCGGCTACGAGTTCGCGCGCAATGCGCTTGACAGGCACAGGTAAACAATATCGTAATTTTAATATTGTTCATACTCATTAATTTTAGTTTTAGCATTCTAAAAGGAATCACTACCTGCCTGGGGAGGCTTAAAAGAAGAAAAGTGGGGATATCGTTGCAAAAAAGTCTCGCCTTCGCGATTATTTCCGTGTAGTACAAAACTAGTTTTTTGAATTTGCGATTTCAGAGACAATTCGGATAATCCGGGTTTCCAGGGGTCGATCCAGGTTTTTTTAGGGGCCCATTTTTGTGAAAAATAAAAATATTTTTGTGAAAAACTTTTTTTATCATGTAAAACCTTCAATTTTAGCAGTCATATTTCTATATTTTACTCGAATTTGTTTTGTGAAGGGGCTGTTTTTATGAATTTGAATTTTGTGAAGAGGCCGTTTTCATAAAGTGGAATTTTGTGAAGGGGCCCCAATTTTCGCCTGGATCGACCCCTGGGTTTCGGTTAACCGGGTTATTACTGTATTATAATTCACAAAAGTAGGAATATTCATGTACGTTTATTTAAAAGAAAGCTAACCCTAAAGTAGCAGGGCCTCTAAGCAGTTGCATACTCTGCCTATTGGATAATGCAGACCTGCACCAACACAACGTCACCAGAAAAAGTTCTGACAGGGAGAGCACGAGATTTTGAATAACGCAATTGGAGGGAAACGCCGAAATTGTGTTTCTCCAATCTGCATTGGAAATTCCCTTCTTTAGGCGATACAAAAACCAAACTTTTCTCTCTCTTTGAAATGCGAAGGGCGCGTGCGGTGCATTGACGACACGCAGCCCATTCGTTCCGAGTGCAAATGGGAAAGTTCGGCATAAATTTGCCCCTGGAGACGTGGCAACATAGGAAAGAAGACCCGGCAACCGCCACCTTTCGTGCAAAATGCTTCTCCCCCTCCCCTTCTCACGTGTATTCTAAGGAATAAATAATAATAAATCAACTTATGGCAACAACTCGTTGAAAATTCTTTTGGATTTATAAACAGGACCTGAAAAATAAGGCTACAGACATTTTAACGTGGATGTGCGTAAAAATGAAGTGGGTAGAGACAATCTAGCCGGGGCAGTCTCGAATTTGAATGTAGAGTCCCGAATTAGAAAGGGCAGTCTCTAATTTGAATCTAGTGTCCCGGATTAGCCGGGGCAGTCTCGAATTTGAATCTAGAGTTCCGAATTAGAAAGGGCAGTCTCTAATTTGAATCTAGTGTCCCGGATTAGCCGGGCAGTCTCGAATTTGAATCTTGTGTCCCGAATTAGCCGGGGCAGTTTCGAATTTGAATCTGGTGTCCCGAATTAGCCGGACAGTCTCGAATTTGAATCTAGTGTCCCGGATTGAAAAAGCATCACATTAATGAATAAACGCGAGTTTTCAAGGACCGTGAGAAACCTGGATCAATGTTCGCAGTATTGTACAATATTGTAGTCGCATCGTAGAACATCTCGTGCTACTTAGAATCGCATTAATGGTGAAAAGTACTTAAGCTTAGATAATTATTAGTTAAAAGTCATTCCGGAAATTGTTATCGGTGACTGACTAAAGTAGTTATTTATCATCCAGGGAATAATTTTTTTATGAGATGATAACTTTATTGCAAATTAAATTACCTATGAAGAGTATTCATTAGGAAATCATGTAATTTACTTTCGTAAACAATGACAAAAACAACGTAAACAAATTTTATTTTTGTGGTGTTTTTTTCTTCATAATAGGCATCAGTAAAATGCATTCAAAATAAAAATTTCCGTTTTTCTTGGTCCATTATAGTCGTAATACTGAAATTTTCCACATCAGAATTAACCCAAAATAACAGTAATGAAAGTTTGATAACCATGATAAATACTTTTTAAATATAGTATATCACAGAGGATTTTCGTAAATTAAGACTTTTGGAGAAATTAATCATCGAATAATTCGATTAAAAAAATCCCAGTTTTAAAACTTTTTAGAAGAGCACAGTTCAATGCCAAACACCATAAGTACAGCTTCAAGATCATATAAGGAAAACAGAGAATGGTTCAAATTTGTAATTATTTGAGTTCCAGAAAAACATCGAAATTTTTACCAAACAGTTACACTCAGATCTGTTCTTTGAAACCGGGTCAAGACTGAAAGGTCAGTCGCCCTGATACGAGTTTGGTTTAATATAATTACATTAGTGTCTCGTTTTGTAGCAACACAAGGGCTATTTTGAGACAGGCCTCGTAAATCCTTGTTCCAACAGCCTGTGGCTTGACCAAACCTCGAGTCGCTCGAGGTTCGTACTCGTGGATTGTGGTCAGTGGAATTCGAACAGTCGCGCCGTTCCTACGAAAGCAAAATGGATGCCAGATCGAAATAGCAAAATAAGGCCAAACCTTCTTAAAAATAAGGTCAGATTTCACAAATTGATTGAAAACGTCATTTGCAATTAGAAAAACAACTCTCCTTCATGGAAACGAATCCCACTTGATAGGCATATGTTCAGTGTTCTATTATTAAACTAAAATTTACGTGAAAGAAATTTAAAAAATCCTTGTTCTATTAAGGAGCTATTTAGTTTGACAGCTCATTATATATCATTTGAAATGTGTAATATCAAAAATTTATTAAAAAACAATAGAATAAGTAATTAAAAATTGTTCTAAAAGTCATTAACGAAAATAAGGCCAAAATGAATTTAAGGCCAAATGAAAATTCCTAAGGCCAAGGGCTTTGAAAAAGGCCAAATTTCCATAATTTGGCCCTAAAAAGGCCAATATGGCAACCCTGCTTTGCAAATATCTCGGAAGCGTTCGAGTGAACGGATGCAATGGCGCAGTCTGGCCTTTCCCCTTTCCTTTGATGTGCGAGCTATTTTCCGTCATAACGAGGGAAGCAACAGATCCACTTACAAGCCCACGAGCCACATCGATTCTTTCTGTTCCGACGACAGGTAATAACGCGAACCGCGGACGAAACTTGTAGAAAGACAGGCCGTTGGAACACAGCTTAATATCGAACCACGATCTGATCACGAGAACGACTACTGAGCTTGCACCTCTCTCTCCAAGCTTACACTTCAAATCTAACGTGCATAAGCCCACATACACGGCGGATCTTCAGTGAAATTGGGTTGCCTCTAGGCCACCGCGGCTTACCAAGATTCGAAAATTAAACCAGCGGGAGTGGCCACCCCTAAACTTTCTCGTATACTTCTCAAAAATTTGTCATTTCCCCTCCCCCTGCGTGGATAAAAAATTCGAACCTACTGTAACCTAGAATGCAATGACTATCAGAAGGTTTTACATTGTAGATTATAGCGATTGTAAAATATTTAGGTGAAGAAACAAATTCAAAGAGATGCGTATGTATTAAAACTTAGCAATATTTATATTATAGCAAGCTCCGCTAATGCATGCACAGAGATTAATTACTTCCAGTACGCAAATAAAAACTAGGTAAAGAATCAATTTCAAAGAGATGCTTACGGATTTTCCGCTCTTGGACGACTCAAGGACAAACTGACGTAATTCGTTCCATAGCTTTCGCATGCGCAGAAGATTGCTTCCAGAACGCATGCGCGTGGAGTTGCGGATTCTTTTCAAAAGTAA
Organism: Araneus ventricosus; assembly: GCA_013235015.1. NCBI lineage: Eukaryota > Metazoa > Arthropoda > Arachnida > Araneae > Araneidae > Araneus > Araneus ventricosus. The sequence goes on along the minus strand of BGPR01016615.1, from coordinate 9,033 downwards.
ATTATACAGACCGACAGACAGCCAACCCTTTGACGGATTTGGCCCATAATTTTATACGGACCTACATTCATGACGATAAAACTGTGTACCAAATTTTATCCATCTTCAAGTTTCTGAGTTATAGTGTTCACATGATCGCAGACATACAAGCAGACAGACTTTCCGCAGACGGATTTTGTCCAAAATGTGATAGAAACCTACAAATTATGTTTAAAGACCACATACCAAATTTCATCCCCGTAGCTCTAATAGTTTTTGAGTTATCGTGTTCACAGACAGACATAATTCCAAAATTGTGTTTTATGGACTAAAGGAGGTCTAAAACGCGGAGATTCGTCAAAATATCGAGTTCAAATTTTTTGACGATTGCAATACTTTCTCTTTGTATACTTCATATACGAGAAAGTAAAAAAGGGTATACTTAAGATATCGATCCGTTTCACCTTTTATCGTATTACAAAATTAATGCAGATAATTAGTTATTAACAGAATTTCCAAAATGTATCAATTTAGATTTTTAATACGCTTGTAATGTAAATTAAAATGTCAAATTCAGATGGCTAAGCATGATCGAAAGCATCAGCGACTTGGGTGAAAGCAAGTTCCCCCAAATAAATTTTTCATCGTCTGTTGATGCTAACGGCGAATATTTTTATACTGGTGTGGATGCTATGGCCCCATTTCCGAAAACAATATCGCTTGTACATGATAATAAAAGTAAGTAATATGTTAAATAGACGCAATCTGAAATATATGTTATCAAATATAGAAGAATAATATATAAAATATAGAAGAATAATATATAAAATATAGAAGAATAACATATAAAATACAGAAGAATATTATATAAAATATAGAAGAATAATATATAAAATATAGAGGAATAATAGAAGTATACAGGGTGTCCTCACTTATCGTGGTCTAATAGCTAATTTCTAAACCGTTAGAGATAGACAAGTAGTTCCTATCGGAAAAATGCTTTAAATGAAGGGAAGAATTATATTTTATGTTTTTTGAGTCACTAAATATATTTCTGAAAATTTACGAATTCTAATTTTTTATACGTCCCCCGGTCCTATCAGTCATATTTAGTAAAATATTCTTCACACACTAACATTTTAAACAAAAAAAAGTTCCACTTTTCTGCGAATAAAACTAACCAAGTTATGGAGCTTTGAATTTCATAATTTTAAGCCAATCAGCGGCCTCGACGCGTAAGTGTTACGCACTGATTGGTGGAACGTCTTCGAGGCGGCTATTGAAATGATGTAAATTGATATAAGTGAGCGATGTTCAAAGCTCAATAACTCGATCAGTTTTAGTCACAGAAGAATGGAACTTTTTTTGTTTAAAATGTTAGTGTGTGAAGAATATTTTACTAAATATGACTGATAGGACTGGGGGACCGTATAAAAAATTAGAATTCGTAACTTTTTTCAGAAATGTATTTATAGACTCAAAAAACATAAAATATAATTCTTCCCTTCATTTAAATCATTTTTTCAACTGGAACTATATGTCCATCTCTGATGGTTTAGAAATTAGCTATTGGACCACGATAAGTGTGGACACCCTGTATAGAAGAATAATAGAAAAAAATATAGAAGGATAATAGGAAAATATAGAAGAATAATAGGAAAATATAGAAGAATAATAGAAAAAAATATAGAAGAATAAATAATAATAGAATATATAATAATTAATGACTGTCCTTAAAGTCTAAAATTTTTAAATAATTTTATTTAAAGAACCCGCAATAAACTTCGAACTTTGATGGCAGTCACAATCTCGGTTGCCCCTTTCTGCCCTCTGATTAAATAACATGCGAGGACGACTATTAAATCACAAATGACATCACTGATCGGTAAGTCTGGGGGTGACTAATGCAGTCAGGGGACTGAAAAGTGACTAACACAAGTCGAGGTCACAATACATTACAATCATACGCATTTGCTTCTTTCGAATAAGGTGACTCATTAATACACGAGTCCCATGTCGTGGTGAAATCTGCAAACACGCATTTATTTGCCCTCAGTTTTGCTTTCTTTAAATGTAAGATGATTTTGGTTTGTTTGAAATTATTGCCCACATTTAATCAAACATGAAAGGTTTTTATTACTTTCTCGTATAACAAGTATACAAATATAAAGTATTGTAATCGAGAAAAAATTCGAATTCGAGATTTTGACGAATCTCCATGTTTTAGACCTCCCTGAGTCCGAAAAACACAATTTTGGAATTATGTCTGTGTGTGAACACGATAACTCGAAAACTATTAGAGCTACGGGGATGAAATTTGGTAAGTGGTCTTTACACATAATTTGTAGGTTTCTATCAAATTTTGGACAAAATCCGTCAACGGGAAGTCTGTCTATCTGTATGTCCGCGGTCATGTGAACACTATAACTCAAAAACTTGAATAGCTAGATGGATAAAATTTGGTACACAGTTTTATCATCAGGAATGTAGGTCCGTATCAAATGTTGGTCCAAATCCGTCAAAGCGGTTGACTGTCTGTCGGTCTGTATAATCGCATACTTCTAAACATTATAACTCGTAAACCCTACGGCTTTGAAAAATAAAAATTGGTATGAGGCCTGCTAACATTAATTATAGACCGTGCCCAATTTTCGTTTCAGTCGGTCGAAAAGAACGTGTTCAATCAGCCTATTTGGCTTTTCTCAGTACATAATGACACGAGGCCGTTATTGCGCGATTCGCTTGCTCAGATCCTTTACGCTTCTCCCCACCCCTTTCGCCTCCCGGCTTCCGATTCCCAAGCTTTTTTACTCTACTGCGTTAGGGAAGCTTGTGAGTTTTACTGCCTTTTAGCTTATTATTTTCTCCACATGTGTTAGGAGTATACGAGAAAGTTTAGGGGAGACCACTGCCGCTGGTTTCTGCTGTGAACATACACCATCATCTGTCTAAAGCAGTGGTGGCTCCTCCATTGGGGTTCCGGAACTGCAGTAAATTCTTGAAATCATGTTGAAAGATTATTGTTATTTTTCTTTTTCGTAATGTGTGTCGCACTTTTCCTTATCGAAGTTTCGAACATCTCATTGATCGTAAATAAAAATCGAGCAAATGTATTGAAGCAAAAATGTCTTCTTCAGAAAAGTGCAAGATGTCACGAATTACAAACAAATAATTTTTGAAAATTGTTTTAATTTTGATGACTGATTTTGATGTCATTTTTAGTGCTGATTCCAAAAATGAAATCCACTTTTTTCTATCACATAAGAATTTTTTACAAAGTGATTGCATATTTTGAAGGAAACGGTTGAAATCGCGAAATTTTGGCATTTCATTTAAATTTCATTAATTCATAAATCCATATAAATTACATTTATACCTAGTTCAAGTAATTGTTAAGTGTAGGTAGAAAGTTACAAGTTCTTATAGTAACGTTTTTTCTTTACCTCAAAAGTTCTTTTGTCACTTTTCCTCTTGTAAACTTTGCAGGGATTGTCTCTTTGTAGCATCCAGGAGTAGTCGGCTATCATGCTGACATTCCATTTTCCTTGCTATCGCCTCTCCATTTCCTTTACATCTTGGTGAAATCTTTCACCTTGTTCCTCACTAACTGTACCTAAATTTTCAAGAAAACAGTCCAGGTGCGAATCGAGAATATGAACTTTTAAGCTCTTACTACAGCCTAAAATCTTGAAATTTTTTATCATCTCTTCTACAATAGATTTGTAGTTTGGGTCCTTTTTGTTTCCAAGAAAGCTAGTAATAACTAGTTTGAAAGATTCCCAGGCTTTTCTTTTGTGTGTTTCCATTTTAGTCTCCAAATTTTCATCTTTCATCATTTCCCTGATGTCTGGTCCTACAAACACACCTTCTTTCAGTTTTGCTTCATATAAACCCAGGAACTGGTCACAAATATTTGAAGCATTCACCTTCTCTTGGTAAAACCTTGACAAAGTGTTTCATAAGACCTACTTTTATGTGAAGCAGTGGAAGTAACATATTTTTGACAAGCAGGAGAGGTATCCGGTTTCAACTGGTTTTCTCTGTCTTTAATATTGTGTCGAATAGGCAATTTACCACTTCAGAGGAATATTCTGGATTGAAATAGTTTCTTCTTTCTTGTTTGTAAGTTTAATCCCCCAATTTACTATTTTAAGTCCATAAATATGTTTATCGAACTCGTAAATAATACTTTTTTGGACCGAAATATACTAAATTCGTAAAAAATAGATTGCGATTTTTGATGAAACTGTACGTGATGGAATTTTTTCATTATTTTTCCAGTGATCAGCATCCAAAAAACTATAGAAAACATCACTTGCTTTACCGACAATTTTTTCAACGCAGACCTGTGTTATTTATTTTCACGACTTTATTCCTGATCTTCTCATAGATAAATAAAAACTGAAGAAATATGTGTTTTCTTGAATTCACATAATACAGTCGGACCTCTATTTAACGAAGTCGCTAAATCCCGAAAAAAAGTTCGTTATATGGAAAATTCGTTAAATAGAGATCCACCTTTCAAAATTCTTTAAACTACACAAAACAGATTTTAAATTAATAGACACTAAATATTGTTATTAAAAAAGTAATTAATCACTCCCTTATTTTGTAAATTAATATCTATTTGTTATAAATATTTTACCCATCAAAAAGAAATCTGCAAGGAAAACCAGAATAAAACAAAACATTGTCCGGAAATACACAGTATTTTCAATTTAAAAAAAATAATCTTATATTAAAATTAATGAATTTTAATGACATTATCGCATTTATTTCAACAAGTAATTTTAAGCATACATTACCACATGCGGCCTTAAATTTAATTACTGATAAAGTTCGAGGACACAGGGCAAATCCATTGAGGGTGAAAGGGGAATATTGAAAGTTTCTCTAGTGAAGTGGACAGTGTGTGGGGGGCAAAAGTTGCACGTCCTGGATGAAATACAAACAATGACAGCGATTTTACTGCTCTTGGTGAGATAGGAGACTGGTAAACCCAGTTCAAGGTCATTGATCACCACAAAATGTGTTAAAAGAAAGAATAAGTTTGAAATGTTCAGAAATATTTCGAGAAATAGGGAGAAAAAAAATATTGGGCCACAATAAAAAGTTCGTTAAATAGAGAATGCACTTCGCTATTTGGAGGTTATTTTACGAAGAAATTCGCAAAATGTTCTTGGTTCCAAGGAAAATTTCGCAAAATAGAGAAATTCGCAAAATGGAGGTTCGTTAAATAGAGGTCCGACTGTATTACCTAACAATTAAAAAATGTCCCGTTTTGAGGGAAAAATAAATGGCCACTTTAACCATGTGCCTCAATTTGAAGAGCACTGATTTAATTCTCCATAAAAACTTCTCAATGATTATAAATGTGGAGAATGAACGAAGTATAAATCTGCTCGAATGTTCCATTTCGGAAGCCATTCAACAAACGAGAGAGCGTTTTCTCGTGTGCCTTGTCAAGCTGTGTCGGAAGATCCCATTCTGAACCAAATGTACTGAAGCAAAAATGTCTTCTTCAGAAAAATGCAAGATCACACGAGTTATTTATTTTCACGTGTTTCTTCCTGACCTTAATAATATAATAAATGTGAAAGTGTGTCTGTCTGTCTGTTTGTTACGCTTTCACGGCAAAACCACCAAACCGATTTGGATGAAAATTGGCAGAGTTGTAGCTTGAAACCCAGGAACGGACATAGGGTAGGTGAAATCACGTTAAATTGATTATTTTTGACTACAGATTAAAATTAATTAACAAAGAAAGCCCATTGATTCCGCGATTCGCGATGAAGATTATTTTATTTTTCAATCAACTGTCACGTGATCCTTCAGGAATGCGAAAACATGTGGAATAAATTATTTTTAAAATCAACTATCACGTGATCCTTTTCTCCGCTGTAACTTCGGAACAAATTGTCCGATAAAAATTATTTTTATACCATCTTAAAGTTCAAAATTTTACCTTTTCAATGATACCAATTTATTTTCTGTGACATTTTTCTTTAAATTTTTATTAATTTTTTAAAGTTTAATAACTTTAATTACGTGCAGACGATTTGGAAATAACGCAAATTTATAGCTACTCCGCTGCTACGCAACGGTTCGACTTTGAACTAATTTACCTTCATTTCTGAAAATTTTGCTTATCTTTATAAATATCTATAAAATAAGGCAGAAATGTGCCTCAGTTTGAAGAACACTGATTTAATTCTCCATAAAAAAATTCTTAATGATTATAAATGTGGCGAATGAACGAAATATAAATCTGCTCGAATGTTCCATTTCAGAGGCCATTCAACAGACGAGAGAGCGTTTTCTGGTGTGCCTTGTCAAACTGTGTCTGAAGATCCCATTCTGAAGGCAGCGAAGAGCTCTCCGGGCGTTTGTTTTTCCGGCGCGTGATAACTCCCCTGTCAACGACACGAGGACGCAATGAAAATCGATGGGGCTCCGGAGGAATGAACGCAGGGGAACAACTCAGCCCAACTCGTAGAGTGTCTCCCGGGGACGGAGTGAAGGGTTGGCGAGCATTACCCACTTCGGATGAGTTTTAAATAAAACGAATAGAATGTAACCCACGAATGGACTGTAAAGTTTCATTTTAGATGTTTAAATGCAAAGCTTTTTGTACTTTCTCGCATACAAAGAGAAAGTAATGTAACCGTCAAGAAAATTTGACCTCGCGATTTAAAAATCTCCCTATAAGGAAATCGCTTGGTTCTAGTTGAAAAATTCGCTATAGAGAAAATTTCGTTATACGGAGATTAGAGATTTTTGCAGTTATTTAAGAAAATGCTACAAACCTTTTAGTATGCGCGATAAGTTCAAAAATATTTAATTATGACTTTCAATTAAAAATGAAGTGATATTTATTATAAATTTGTTAAAATTATACTAATTTTTATTGTATAAATAAAATGCTCGAAAGTGAAGACAATTTAGAGAATAATATGTACTAGTACGGATAAACATAAAATGCGTATTATCACATCCATTTGCTGTTTTCATCCCCACTCCACCCCGATTCTTGGAATCTTGACCCGTAGAAATGTTGCTCCCTCTGTAGAGAGTCAGGTCCTTACAACTGCATTACCCTTCACATAGCATTCTATTGTTATGTGTTATCGCTGGAATGAACAATGCGAGTGGTTGCACATGTGAGCGATTTGTTTGCACAGAAATTAGCAACTTTCTTCAAAAATGACAAAAATCGAAAAGATAAAGGTCTGAAAAAATTCGTTATAGGGAGACAACCACTTCGTTAAATGGAGAATATTTTGAATGCTACTTAACATTCCGATTAAAAATTTCGTTATAGGGAGAAATTCGCTGTAGGGAGACTTATTTGTAGGGAGACTTCGTTGTAGGGAGACTCTACTGTATCTCCATGTTTTAGACCTCCTAGAGTACGAAAATTTGTGAATTGGAAATGATTTTTGGAATTTTATCTGTCTTTTTGTAAACATTGCGACTTTAAAACGCACTGAGCTAGACGGATTGAATTTGGTATGTGGTCTTTACACCAAATTTGTAGGTATCTATCAATGTTTGGACAAAATCCGTTTACAGGTCAAAATTTTAAAAAGAATTGAAATTTACCTATTCCATTATTTCCTCGCTCGCAAATAAAAGATTTTTATTTATTTTTTCTCATATAAAACAAATACATACAAAATTGGATTAGAATATCTGTTAGAAGAAAAGAAAAGAGAAAACGAGAAAAAAATGCTACGGAAGAAGAGAAAATTGTTTTGTGGTGATTCAAAAAACAGAAAACGAAAACCTCAAAACAAAACAATCAAAAAGAGAAGAGTATAAAGAACCAATACTTCAAAGCCGTCTCATAAAAAACTTAAATGAGCCCACTAAATCTGCAGTGGAGCGGAGAATAAAGACAACTACGTTATGCGAATTATTACTATTTTTATTTACTTATTACTATTCTTAAACTAATTGTCTTTATTCTTAAATTGTCAACTACGGTAACTATTGTTAAATCTTAAAACACTGTCATAACTATTGATAAATCTTAAAAAAAGTGTCTTTATTCTTAAATTGTCAACTGTTGTAATCATTGTTAAATTTTTAAAAAAATCGTCTTTTTTCTTAAATTGTCAACTATTATAACTTGTTAAAACTTAGAAAATTGTTTTATTCTTAAATTGTCACATAAAATAAAAAATATGCTACTTTTCCACTGAAAATCTAGTTTTCCCTAATTCCCCATAGAGTTAACATGTGTATCCCGTTTTACCCCACAAGTGGGGTAAAACGGGATACTTTGACTTTTTCTACAAAAAAATCATTAGTAAAAAAGGTACTAAAACTATGACTTTTCCCGAAAGACATATTAAACTCTGATAAATAAAGAATAGTTTAGTAATATTTGACAACCTTTATGCCGAATAGTTTAGCTCCAACAGACATTCAAACCTTAGGTATCACGTTTTACTCAAATTCTCCTGTGCATGTATGAATGAATGAATGTGTGTGTGCTTGTTTCTGGACTCGATGACACACAAATACAATAAGCTAGAGAAATGAAATCGATTACGCAGTCTTTTACGCAAAATCGTAGATATGGAATCAAATTTCGGAAGAAATCTGTCAATGGGAGCTTTGTCTGTATTCTCGTTCATGTAATGTATTCGGCCGTATTATTAGTATGTGCATAAAGCACATATACGACTACTGTTGGAAGAAATCTGTACACCATCTAAAGGACTCTATGCGAACCTTTCACAACTAACTGTTTTCTAGGTTGTTTTCGGACGTGCGGTAACATAGCAGCTTTATTTTCAGGGTTCTATGAAGTCAAGAAAGAAACATACATCTGAACTGGTTAAAAAACAATGTATTTTGTAAAAAAGTTCAGCACAGAGAGGCATTTAGATAATGTCTTGTAACTTTATATTATGATTTGATTGTTTGAATACTGACAAGAAGATAGTAATTAATATTATGTTCTGTAAATCGATTCTGTTTTAATCGAGCGACTCGGCAATCTAAAACAGCCAAGTAGAGCTCAAATCGATTCTGTTTTAATCGAGC
>BGPR01016614.1:0-30499 GCA_013235015.1 Araneus ventricosus | reverse complement strand
TTCATTTTCACTGAGGAATGAAGAAATTTTTATCTTTACAGAATTGTTTGTGTTTAAGCAAGATAAAGAATACCGGAGTCTTAATGTCTCATCAGTACTGTTTTCCAAATCTGCTTAAGAAAATGGAAAATTTTATTCTTAGTCCTTTGAAACTTTACCCTCCAAAAATTATATGCTTATTCTACTTTGCACGTCGCATTAACAGATTAAATTCCTTAAAAGGCTTAGCAATTACTTTGATTAGAAACAAAAAGTAGTAACACTCTCTGTGAAATCATTTCTAAATTGTCTGAATAAAAATTTGTTTCAAATGTGTTTTGAGGGTAAAGAATGCATACAACTCAATGTCCGATTAGCGGAGCCAACGGAGCGATGAATGTTACTAATAAAAAGTTATCCAAAGTTAAAAATTATTGCTGTTAACTGACAAATTAAGATCTAATGCGGTTCCCTGACATCAAAACATAGCAGAATTTAGGATCTTAAATCGTACAGTAAGAAGACAAGAGTTTGCCTTTCTTCCCGAATGAAGTATTTACCTTTCAAGGCATTTAATACTCTGTTAGTCTCGTGGGGGTACAGGTCCCCATTAGTTTTCAAAACATTGCACTCTAAATTCTATTAATTGTTTAGAGGTCAAACTTTCAGTATCAGTCCTTGAAATGCCGCATAGTTATTCAAGTATAAAGTTAAGCACACTGGAGATAAGAGGACACAACAACACATGGGGCAGGGGTACCCCACGCGCCTAACCGTGTAACAAAAATTGGCAGTTGATCATTCTCCTTCTTTCGCTTTTTCTGTAAAAATGCTTACATTTTAATGGCTTGTGATTCTTCCTGTGTGAAATTCTGGAACTCTGCTTCGTTTAATTTTTAATTTTTTAAATGTTTCAAATAATTTCAGTGACATTTATTCCACAAAATAAGTAGAACTAATATAATAGCGGATAACTGTTTTTCTAGCTTCGAACTTGGCAAAAAGTTTTCTGAAGGAATTTTTACAAAATAAGAAGAGAGAAGAAAAGCCATGGACATGTGAGTTCCAATCTGATGCTAAACCATAATTATTTTGCAACTCATTTTTAAGTTTCTATTGACGAAACTAGTGGTGATAACAAAAAAATCTCGTATTATTAACTTTTATAAACCTGAGAAAAGGAATTGATGTTGCAGATCGCCTATGGCCGAAAAATGTTATCTCAAGAAATAATTGTAATTGAATTATGGTTCTTTTTCATAATATTTAAAACGCCCCTATTATTAACGCTTTTGTAATTTTCAAACACAGTCATATCAATAAAGGTATGAAATGTATTGATGCCATCAAAAATTTCAGTTGGATACTTCTTATACTTCAAATTTTATGCAGATCTGCCCCATGCCCACTTTCCAATGGAATTAAAAGGAAGAGCAAATCTTTTGCTAGGAATCAACAATACAGGACCAAACAACAAAGACATTGAGTAATAAATATAGACGTAAATATTGAATAAGTAATATGGACAAAAATTCCCAAAAATATTGTCAAAAATGCTAAAAATGGAGCCTGTGGTGAATACTTAAAGGAAGTATACAGGGTTCCCACTTATATCCGTTAACCCCCCCCCCCTAACTTCTAAACGGTGACAGCTTAGGCCGTAAAGTTGGTGTCTAGGTATTGTAAAAAGGCTATACGCTACTCGATGACACAACTTACAACGCCATCTATCGGCAAATTTTAAAATTAGCTGTCATATCTCGAAACCTGCACAAGAAACGGGAAAGAAGTCAATTACAAAATTGTAGAGCGTCTTCGATTTAGTACGAAAAGACACCGTGAGTGCAATAATGCTAACAACTAAACGTGTAAAATGCGCATTTGTTTGCTCGCATTTTCGGAAATTTTGACGTCATATGACACGAATAAAAGGAGAAAATGTTATTTTTCGAGCCATTACACTTTTTCTTGTGGAAATAACTCAAACAGCAAGTGTATGGACCTTTCCGCCAACATTGCAGGACGTATTACTGTTGCTCACCAACTATATGCTAAAACGTGTGCAAAGTGAAATTTAAACAAGGACTCAAATCTGCATTGTAGATGACGGAGAGCACTTTGAACACGAAAATAAAGGTATATTGTGATAACTAATTGTTTTTCTCGTTTTAACCCGTTTAGAGACGTCACAATTTCGGAAATCGAGAACAAACAAATGTGCACTTTAAAAGCAAATGTGCACTTTACTTCGTATTAATGTGTACAAGGTATCTTTTTGTACTAAATCGAAGACGCTCTACAATTTTATATTTGACCTCTTTCCCGTATCTTGTACTGTTTTCGAGATAGGGCCGCTAATTCCAAATTTTGCCGATAGATGGCGTTGTAAGTTGTCTCATCGAGTAGCGTATAGCATTTGTACTATATCTAGACACCAACTTTATGGCCTAAGCTGTCACCGTTTAGAAGTTAAGGGGGTGTAACGGTTATAAGTGGGAATCCTGTATGTAAAATGTCATGATTTTTTATAGTAATTTTATAACCTCTATGAAAACATTAGGAAAGAGTCACCTAAAATTATTTTTGCTCTTCTTAGATGTTTATTCTTCAATTTCCCCCTCCCTAAACCTTTTGCTTCATCCTATGCCTGATACACAAACTTAGCTTTAATCATACAAAAGAATTGGTCGATCCACGGACTGCCCAAAGTAACAGCGGATCTTATCTTTCAATGATTTCAAAATCAATAAAGGACTTACTTTTCTCTAGAAGAGAATTCAGAATTTTAAGAGTAGATTTGTGATTTGATCCACCTGCATTCTAAAGGTTGACCTCTAAGTGGAGTTTCTTTATTGTCGATAAATTTATTTCAAGCAATTTCATTTCCCAGTGTTATTTCTTCTCTTATCATTTTCTTTTAAGGAAAATACATCATTAACTTTTTAGACTTTTAACAACGGCGATGAAACCAGATTCGACAAGACATGTCAATTTAGTAGGAATTGTTTCTATAAATAGGACTAACTCTACGCATCACAAAGATAAGATATGATATATTTAGCATGTGTCTGGCAGATATTTTTATTTTAAATGTTTAGCTACATTTTCATGGGTAAGTCATTTTTTATTTAATTCGTTTATAAAAAGTTCTCTTATTAGGAATATTGAATTTCTTTTCCTCAAGAGAGCACGACTGTGGAAAACCTAGGAAAACATTCATAACCTCAGGCAACTCGAAATTTGTTTCATCCCATTTTGAATGTGCAGTGGCATACCAAACATATAAATGGAAAACATAAGCACTTGCCTGCATTAGTATGTCGTCTTTATTTTAAAAGTAGTATTGAAATACGCTCTGGAGAACACAATAAATATATTTTCGTTCTTCATACTGATGATGAAATTTTTATTTATTTCTTCTCTGAAAAATAAAACCTTTCTTTTTCTTTTGTATTATTCTTCAATTTAAATATTTCCGCAGACTAATGAAATATATTTCTAAACTATAAATTTATATGTGTTATTTTTATGCTTTCACAAAAATAATTGATTGGGACTGCGAAACATTCGAAAATTACTTGTCCATTAAATTGCTCCGAAGAATATTTATTTTAATAATATATTCATGAGGAAATGGTATTTTAAATAACCATACTTAGCAATGTCGATGATTTTGTCAGTTAATATTATGGATTTCCTGATTATATTCCTAATAAAAGTTTTCTACGAATTATGTATTAAAAATTGTAGTCTAAGAGAACGGAATTATGAATCAACGGAACTGTCTTATCTCCAATTCCTAAGTAAAATTCACTGACATATTTAGAATAATTAATTAAGAATTGAATTGAAGCAAAAACGTATTAAATAAGGAATGATTATTGCCGAATATTAAATAATCCAGTTAATCATTAAAAATTGTCTTTACCTGGAATACGAAAGATTTTAATTTTAATTTTAGCCTTTGTTTATTGAAGCAAAGCTGTTTCTTAAAATTTTAACAAAGGTCTTTGAAAAACTTACATAAACTTATAAGCTTCATAGCATACATTCTTTCAAAGATGAAAAATTGCAGTTACTACTGTACAAAAATCATTAAAGTTTAAGAAACAGTAGATAGCTTGATTTTTAACAGAAGTTAAATTTAATTCATTCATAATTTTAAACAGCTGAATACATTTAAAAATTTAAAATTTTTATTCAATTATCCAAAATTAATTTGATTTTAAAAGTATTATGATATTTCCAATTAAATTTAAATTTCAATTCTAAGCATGCATGTTTCTGAAAATAAGGTGGTTTTGATTATTTTATGTATATTTTTATTTTTAAATTTAAGCTGAATTGTTATTTTATTACATAGATTATATTTTAAAACATGCTATGAAAAATGTATTTTATTCATATAAATATAATTAATTATGTCAGAAATCTCTATAAATATATATTTGATGTATGAATTTCATATTAAAAGACAAATTTAAAATCCGAATGCAAAGCAATTCTTAAATTTCTTTTTTGCAATAACATTACACTGTAGAAGATGTTGCTTTCCGAACATGAATACATTATAGTTGTCCAACATCGCATGCAATCCAGTTTAAAATTGCAAATACGCATGTAAGTGGTATTACCTTCTCAGAAGATTTAATAAAACGACTACTTAATAAATTCTACAATGTTAAGTGTATTTTCAGGATATTAAAGCAGTTTATTCCAAGTGAAATATATATATAAATCTACAAAAAAGTGGTTTTTTAAAAAAACAGTGAAAATAGTTTTCGAAATTTTAAAATAAATGGAATGAAATAAACTCTCAGTTTTAAGTACTCAAAACTGATATTAAGTTCATAAAAAGAAATGTACTCATGTGGCAAAGAAAAAATCAGCAGTGATCTCCTCTTACTATGTCATATTGTTCCGTTATAGGCACATATTTTTCTAGTTTCGCCATACAGTGAAAGGAATGAAGTACTAAGCATTTTTGAAAAATACTTGTTCCTATTGACGAAGAGAGATTGATAAGACAAGAGAGATTGACGAGAGAGATTTTCTAAAGATTGTCCTCGAGTGATACAACACCTTGTGACAGATCTCTCCGAGAGAAATTGTCTATAGTTTTAACAATGCACTATAGATTACCAAACAATTAAGTTGAAACTCGATGATTTGTGAATAGCGATATCCATTTCTTACGAAACAATAAATTTGTCTGATTAGCGGAATCCACTAATTTGAAGAACTCTCTAAATGTATTATTCGATTTCTACGAAATGACTTTCATTTTCGAAATTCGTGATTTTATTTAATATACGTTATGTACATTTGAAAGTAATTATTTCATGAATTATTAAGGAAGCGTCTTATAAGTTACTATAACGACCATTTTCTAATCATTTTAGTGTCGAATTAAAAAAAAAATTGATCACTCTCTATACATAACAAAATTAAATTTAAAGAGATCTGAATTGCTGTTGCTATCATAATAGGTAGTAAAATACATCTAATATACTCATATATTTGTTGTTGGATTTAGAATACTTCTTCAGGATATTAAAGATTCAGAATATTTTTGTAGTTATATTTCCATTCAACAGATTGGTGTACATTTTTCAGATCAAAAATTTAATTCAATCAGCAAGTACATTTGCATCGAAATGTGAGGATTGCACCAAAAAACAATTTATGTGATTATGTATATAGCGAATTAACAAGGAAGTAATGCAACAAACCAGAGAAAATATTTTACAAGCATTTTCAATTAAAGGAATAGAGAAAATTTTCTTCATACTATCTGTATACATAACAAAAATAAATTATAATAGGTGTGTATTGCGATTTAACCTGCAGTAAGTACTTAAAATTTGTTGAATATATTTGTACAGTTTTTAATGATTTAAACTAATCTAAAGATCTGAAACAGTACAAAAAGTAATTTGATTCTTGAATTACACTTTTTGTTAAAATCATCTTGCAAACGAACACAAATTCGTGTTCTTGTTAGATACTTGATATCTTTTTATATGTTGAACTGATAAATTTATAATTATTTACAAAACATTAAAGGTGCTCCATATTTTAATCCTTTATCATCTACAATACGCTGATTAAATAGCATCGCATAAAACGGCGAAACAGGTTTATCGTGAACACCTGCTAGAATGAAACTTCCTCCATTCTACACGTAAGAGAGTTTCGGAAACGCGATCAGCAAGATGTAAAGATGACTAAAATACCAGGACGCTATGTTGTCATGGGAACAAATGATGTTGATGATTGCTGTTCTCCTAGGAGCATCATAAACGAAATACATTTCTTCACAATTCTCGATAATGATGTGTCGTTTTACAGAGGAAAAATATGTCCTGCTTTCTTGTTTCGTTATTGGAACCAAAGATTACGCCTCTTATGTGTACGTCCAGATTTGAACAACTGCTGAAATTCTCCTTCGCGTCATATAAAATATGGACAGAATTTGTCTAAAAAATGAATGGTACGGTGAAGTTTCTAGTCAATTTCTTCATTATATTTATATTATCTCAAACCTCTTATATAGTAAACGAATTCTTAATATGTCAAAATTATTTGTCAAGTTTGTTCTAGAGCTACATCTTTTTAAAGAAATTCCTAGTGTTTTTAAAAGTGCTTTAAGTGAACTACAATTTGCAGATAATTGAATATTTTTCTGGGTAGAATACGATTTAATAATAAGATAAATATTAAAATAATGTGTCATTGACATAATATTATCTAATCCAATTATAACTCTGGAAGTTAAACGGAAATGTTTTTAAAAATTAATGTCTTCAAAATAGCGAATTGTGAAATTATTTTCTAAATAACAAGTTAAATGAAAGTATTGGTATTCCAATAAAAACGCAGCTATTTTCCCCACAAAAATTTTATTACAATGTGCTGAACTTTAAATTAACTATCATAGTTAAACATTATTGTCGTAGCATAAAGGATTAAGGTCCAGAGGAGTCAATTATATTAAAATAATTCTATATTTTCACAATAATCTTCTGTATTTGCTATCCATCATCCATTCATTTTAAACGATAATAATTTTATGAAAAATATCTCTCATAAAAGTAGAACTCAATTTGACATCCGACGTACGGTTGTTCATAATAGTGAAGAATGGTTAGAAGTTCTACTTTCTATTGATTCTTGCAATTTTATAAGCCAATACTTTCGATTGTGATTTTTAAACAGCTAGTGATAAAAATATTGAGCACTTTCAGATATATCAAAATAATCTCTTTTTATATTAATATTTCTTCTCAAAAGAACTCTTCGGTCTTATTTGTAGAATTAATCAAGCATTCATACAACTTAATGATTCTAGATAAAAGGACATATGTGAATCAATAACTTAGGGCAAAATTTAGACATTATAATGCAAAAAACTGAAATTCAGTTTTAAATATACTTATATTTATTTTCTGCGTTCGGTCATCCTGTATAGCAATAATTATTTATACTTAGCACAATATTAATTTTTTCAACTAATCAACTAAGTAATTATTTTTATCTGAAAAAATTTAGGTTTGCAATTCATCTTATAAGTATTGAAAAATAAATAAATATTTGGAGACTAGGTATATGGATATTTTTTTAATTTCACTGGAACTTTATCTTACTACAATTTAAATCTTTGAATATTTTAGATTATCATTGATATTCCAAAATTTTAAAAGTAAACAACACTTAAATACAAACATCAGTTTGTTTACTTGATAGAATTTATTTATGGCTAAACATTTCTTTGAATACAAAAAAATTGATTGTTGAAATAGTGCGATTAAAGCGCATTTTAACTCATTTTTTTAAATCTATAAGAGACAGCATTTTTCAATCAAATAAACGATATTTGCAAAAATTAAGTTCTAGTGTAGAGATACAATTTGGCTCTTTTCTTAATGGTGAAACTTTTAATAAATTAAACAGTGTATAAAATATATGAATTGTCTGAGAGTAATTTCAATTACTTTGCTTGTATATATATAAATAATTCATTCGAGAGCTATCGCTAGAACATAAATTTATACTCAGAATGACTTAAATTTTGAAATATATGTTTACTTAAACAAAATATCTATCAAACATTCTTTTCAACATAAACAGACAAATCTAAACAAAAACATATTTATTTATTTAGATAAAGATTAAGCTGTTATCCATATATTTTATTGAAAATATGTGATTTATCTTCAGTTGTTTCGAAAACTAAAACTTTACTTTTCAATATAAGCCTTTTTAACTTTGAGAGAAAAATGAAATTTTGTTAAACGAAAACATTTTAGGAATCTTTTCTGCATTGTTTGCTCACAGGAAGAGGCTTTCTGAAATAGTATGAGAACTTTTAAAATTATTTATAGCGCATCACCAAGATCTAGTATTTCATGTTTATTTATTTAAGAAGCTTATCTATGAATACATATATTTTGAATGAAAGAATTTTTGATGAATCATCTTATGAACCCACTTAAAGAGATATTTGGAAATTTTCTTCAGCACTATATACATTCTTATCAAGAAGTATTTAAATTGGTTTGAAAACAGTTTAAGCATTTTTCATATTTGTTTCGATATTAATAATACAACAAGAGTAATTATTATAATTATTATTAATACACCGGGAGCGGACCGGTTAGAGAAGGTTTATGGTTATACAAAACCCTCGCAGATTAAAGATGAAATACAGAAAGAGGAGAGAGAAAAATTAAAACAACTATAATTAATATAAAAAGTAAACTGAAACAGTCTGCAATGAATGTCTTAATTGCTGGTGGAAGAGAGAAGAGTCTTTCTTAATCCATAATAGCATCATGCTTTCGTTCATGTAGGATCTTCATAATAGTCATGAGTCGTGCCAGGGAGCTTTTGTCTTGGGCAATATTTTCACATCACGAGTCATGAATCGTACGAGAGAACTTTTCTCTTCCACAATATTTTCACATCGCGAGTCATGAGTCGTGCGAGGGATCTTTTCTCTTGCACAATATTTTCACCAACAAGAGTTTCGGACAAAGTTTTTCTGATTATTTATTTATTTTTCTGGTAATTTTTTTCTGATTTTTGGCTCGCTGATAAATCTTACAAAACAATCTTTTGTCGCCAAAAAATTGAATTACAAGTTATTTGGGGCTGCAGATCGATTTACTTCTCTAACATCACAATATATTATATGTTATCTCCACGATGTTGACCGATATTCTGAACATCGCACAATATTTTGAAGATATCTTAGGAATATTGTTCAGCATCTTGTTCTAATAAGGTAGATTGACTTTTGTCCTGAATAAACACAAGAGGCACCTGGAGGTAAACTTCAAAATCCTACAGCTCTTTAAAATGACAAGAAAATCACCTGAACCATACAATTCATCTTCATACTTCTACAGCACACCGTAGTAAGGACGTCTCACAAGCGGTAGCTTGAATATGTTCGAGGTTTACAAATACTGAAAGTCCTTAGGTGGAATCCACTCTCGAACTCCGTACAATTGGGCAAGGGAAATCACAGGCAAATTATAATGAAGCAATTATTATTTTATTCAACTATGATTTTAATTAGTTAAAAATTGTTTGTAACTTTAGTGAAATGTCTTTGGATTAAACTAATTTGTTTTAAATAAAAAATTAAATAAGTGCATATCTTATTATATGCACAATTTAGAAAAAGTCTTACTATAATAAATGGACAGTTATTGTCTGTTAAACCCAGAGTTATCATCATTTTACAGGTTGAGGTTTAGACTCCAGTATAATTGCATGATGTGGCTGTAATTTATTTCCTAATGTTATGTTGTAGTTTTGCCTCTTGAAGCACGTACTTTGATGATTGACAAGATGATATGTCTGAAAATGATTCAGACTCAAACTCATACTACTCAGAGTTCCCCCATTGTTCACATTTCCTTTCTGTATAATATCTACATGTAAAGTATTCCAGCTATGTACTTTTTTGCATGGCAACAAAAGATGCTAATCCATTTTCTTTTATAAATTTATATAACATAAATAATTCTCTGATGCCTTAATTCAAATGAGGAAGTTTGAAATACCCTTATTCTAAAACGTTCCTCACACCTACTTACCAGATATTTCTAAACTGTGTTACGCAATTTCTGCCAAAGAATTTCTCGTCATCGAAATTTCGTTATCGGATCACAAACTCCCTCACTTGTAGTATCCTGCAGTCTTTTAATCTTCTTCTAGCCTTATCCTGTGATGTTTCCCTAAGATATTTTATCCATTCAAATTTTATACTTTTAAGTTAAACTGCATTTCCATGGCTTAGCGCAATGGAGTTCGTTAAGGTTCAAAATTTGTTTCTGTCTGGATAGTTTCTTCAACATATTCAAGATGGAAAGGAGTTTAACTTTGAAGGCAAAGTTTAATTTATCGAATTCTACAGTAGGTTCTTGTCAGATTAGAACCGCCCTGGTTAGGAATTGATTTTGAATAAATCGAGAAATATTTGCTTTAAAATTAATGTGAATATTTTTAAAGTTTATGATTGTAAGTCTGTGATGTATGCCAGAAATATTAGAAACAAATCCAATGCAAGATAAAATGCACAATGGTATGTACAAGAAACTGAAAATAAAGACGTATAAGGTAATACGGCCAAACAGAGGTAAGAAAGATTTATTAGTCAAAATATAATAAACATCAATTTATGAAATTTAATTAAACATGTATAACTCACAGTAATGTATCAGCTTCCTTATTGAATTAAAAGCCTAAAATGATCTGTAAGTAATTATAAAAAATAATTTATTATAATATTGTCAATTTTTTTTATATTGAGTATTTCGTAAACTCTTACATGTTACGTTTCCGAAGAAACTTGAAGTTTAGTAAAAAACAAGACACTTTAATCGAAAAAAGAGTCTAAAGATTATTTTTACAGCTGAGCACCTTCACCAAGAACGCAACAATGAAAAATCGTGTCTAGTCGCAGAAGGAGATATCGAATTATTGTATGAAAAGGACCCGTGTCGACAAGGTAAACAAAGGCCGAGATGGGAATGCTATATCGTGCGTATTACGACTTGGAAGTAAAGATCTAATTCCGTCCTATTCAACTGGCCATACCTCTGGAGGTTGACCAATGTGGGAGGGGGGTCGAGTTCGAGGACTCAAGACGATTCAGGACTGACGGCTCGTGAGCTCTAAGTTTGGTGACAGAAAATTTCATTTTGATATGTAATCACGGGCAATTTATAATCAGATTTTGAGTTAAATGGTATTGAGTGTTATTTAGTCCCTAAATCATCATAACTGGAAGAAATATTTCAAAACTTTAGATTGAGTTGTTGAGTATTTGATGATGCAAATGAATTCCGATTCGTCGGATATATCTGATGAAGATTTTGATATTTGTCGGCGTCCTCGTGTTGAAAATGATCGTATCTCTGAAGAAGAGGACATATATGACAATATTCTTAGTCATGTTGCACTTTCTGATGTTTGTTTTTACGTTAGAATTTTAACTAAGAGATTACCTGTTAGCAGAAGCGATGCTGAAGAGAAGTTGCAGATCTACTTTGGAACCCGCAACGAAAGAATCGAAAAACAGTTCAAAACATTGGAATACAGTCATAAAATTTGTGAAAAAGTAATTATTGTATTCATTTAAATTTATGAAATTTAACATTTGCCTAATTCATAATATATCTATGATTCATATCTACTCTTAAATTTAAAAATAACTTTTATATTACTTTGTATATTATTCAGCCTGCTCATCACTGCATTCCATTTTTTGTGTCCAGCATAATGAGTTCAGTCACAAGTGGCCAACGTTCCCAATTGGGAACATCATAAAAATCAGATTTTAATATTATTTTCATATTTTAATGATTGCTGTCTTTAAACTAAAACATTAGAAGGTGAAATATGCAGAAAATCAATTAAAAATAAAACGGGATCTGAATTCGGTCTGTAACCGGTTAAAACTAACCCTCCCAGATAATTAATTATACACTTTCAATTAACATTTGAATAACAATTATAATATTCAAATTTATATTAATCTAAGAATTTTTTTCACATTGTAAAGAAACTCAGTATAAAATCTAAGCAAGTTATAATCGTAAGCGTAAATGATTATGCATAGGAATAGCAAAATGTTTATAAACAAAAATCGTTTCAAAACTATTTCAATCATTACATAGAAGAAACATTGTAATAAATTGAAGATAAGGCATCGTTTTTTAAGATCCGCTGTAGTTACATAGATATTTCTCATATATATATTTAGATTTTTTTAAGAAAATATCTTACTATTTTTTAATATTTCAAAAAACCGTTTCCTAAAAAAATCTGATAATATATGTTCGAACTCAACAGTCGTATGCTCAAAGTTGTATGAATTTTATATTAGGGCACACTATGTTCTCTTTCTTCAGATTATTTATTCAGCATCCGAAAGGATTTCTATCCGGCGAGACTCAACAATACAGGCATTCACTTTGTTGTATACCCTGACGCTATATATTAATCACTCCCGAAAACTTTGACAAACTAAACAATTCATATAAAATCTTTGCTAAGCCAGAAAGTATTTTATTTTCATTTTACAACATTTCTCAGAAAACGTTACGGGAAATTGATAAATTTTCAGTAGTTGCTGAAATGTGTAGAGATTTAGAAAATTGAATTGCATTTTATCAATATCTTTGTCTATCTATTTATCGCTGAAAACTTTGAAACTATAAAAGGGCATTTATTTGAAAAACTACATATCACTATCATTCGGATGTTAAGCATAGAATTTTATCCGTGTTTATTGTTTTATAATAATAATGATAATACAATCCTTAAAATTCCTTTCCTTTCATGAACTATTGAATTGTTACTTCGTTCATACTCCCATTTATCACTTGGAAAGATTAGCTTCCTTGTACACACTATAAGTCTTTTATTTCTTCTACTAAGAGCATCTTTATCAACATTTTTGGCATCTAACCTTCAGTTCGAGCCCCATGAATTAGCTCTAATACTTCTGATCCAGCGTATTAATTGGCTCTCTAGAACTGGTGCCAGACACTTCACTCTTTTTTGAAATAAAGCTGCTCCATATGAAGATCATTTGCTGTCGTAATTCCAGATGATACCTGGGGTGACATTCTTTTCTTTTCCGCTTCCGATATTATGGCTTAACATTCATTCCATTATCGCAGCTCTTTGCCAGCCTGTTTATACATCAATCACATTGTTTCTGCGATTCAAGAAAGATATCTATTACAGTCAGTATCGATTATATGGTCAGCTCAACGGTCCAGAAAAATCAGACCATATAAGCGGGGTGACCATATATGCGAAACAATACTACACTATTTAATTGTGGCAGGGTTATATTCACCTATCAGAATATAGTGCTCATAAACAAATAATTAAGCTTTTAAGAACATTTTAAAAATTAATTCGCGAAATAAAATTTACAGTAAGAAATATGCAATATTTTTAGTGACATTTATTAGCTTACCTTACCAATCTAAGTACAGTACGCATACGTACGTGCATCCATATTCATTGCACTTATTTAAAATATTCAGATATACAAGATTACCTACTTTTTTTGGTTGTTAACACAACTTTTTCTAAGTCCCTAATAGCTTTTAAATGTTCATCTGCTGCTGCGGAATTAGTAAAAAAACAACTGAGGTCATCTATGGCTTTAAGCGCATCTGACGTTGATACTGATTTCTTTTCTCATTTACTGTCATCCTCATCATCGCTTCCTTCCGCATTCAATTTAACACATTAGAAACAATATCTTGTATTGAAGCTTCAATGTTAGTAGCGAGATCTTCATCAATCTTTACATACAGATTTTCGTCTGGAATTGCATGACTGCGATGTCGAAGTTTTTCTGCTAATTCAGTTAAGGGGAGATCTTTATGGTCGTCTTCCAATAATTCTCCAGACTCTGGAGAACTGTGAAATCCAACATGTCGGAAGCAATTTCAATAGTTTTCTGTGGCACCATATTCCAACTTTGGTCGATATAAAAGATTGCATTTAACACAGACACTTGCAATTATTCTTTTCGGTCAATAGCAGAGATCATGTCTTGCAGAAGAAGCTTTCTATAGGTAGCCTTGAAGTTTTGGATTATGCCTTGATCTAAAGGCTGCAATACACACGTGCTGTTTGGAGGCAAGAAAACGAGTTCAATTGATTTCAAGCCATCAACAGTGCAGTGAGCAGTACAGTTGTCTGCAATTAATGCAACTTTCCTTTTCTGTTTTGAAAAATTTAGATCCCATCTCCTAAGCGTTTTCTCCCAGATGTCCGCCGTCATCCATGCTTTGGAATTAGCATCGTAGAAGAGAGGCAAAGATTTGCAATTTTTCATACACCGAGGCTTAAGAAATTTTCCAATCACCAAAGGAATTATTTTCTCCGATCCATCCATATTTGCATCTAACAATACAGTTAAGCGTTCCTTACTTTTCTTTCCCCCTACACATTTTTCACCTTTGAAACAAAGAGTTCTGTCGGGCAAGATCCGATAAAAAAGTCCGCATTCATCAACGTTGGCAGATTCATATCTTTCGAGAATATCCCGCAACACTACATCTTTCCATTCTTATAAGGAACTACTGTCAAAATCAGCAGTTTCTCCGCACAATTTTTTAAAGGATAGGTTATGCCTTGAATTATATCGCTGTAGCCAGCCATTGCTAGCAACGAAACTTGACTCGCCAAGTTCATTAGCAAATTTCAAGGACTTTTCTTTCAAAACATTCCAGGATATAGGAGCATATTTCGATCGTGCATACTTAATGATATTCTACCATGACAGAAGAGCCTTATCCACATTCTCATAAGGTGACAAGCGCTGACGTTTTCTTTCTTGATCACAGATTTGAGCAACTGAGGAGCAAAGCTGGGCTGCTAAAATGTTGTTTAATGTCGTCCGGGATATCGAATTTACTTTGGCGAAAGCAGCTTTTGAAAGATTAGAATTTTGAAACTTTTCAATCAATTCATTTTTTTCAGCAAATGATAAATTTTATCTTTTCGAAGCCATAGTGAAAAAAATGAACGTTCTTATTCGTCACGTATGATCCAAATGAAACAAATTTTCCTTTACTCTTTTCTTCTCAATTTCAACGTACTTTTCAAACAGGAAGAGATAATTTCAACCAATAAACAGACAGATATCCACCTGTTGTCCTTGGGGAGAAAGAGATTTGAGGGGGATGGGTAACACCCCCGACGATGATTCCAACGCAAAAGAGAAATGGGGGAAGGTCAAGGCGTTAATTCAGGTCCTCTCCGGGGTCGCACTGACTTTTTTCCTTCTGGTCATTCATTTTCAGTGTTGCTCTCCGCCTCAAGAAATGTTACAACAATTACTATTTTTCAAAGAAAAACGATAACCTCATTAAAAAGATAAAAAAATGACCATATAACCGATAACCAGGAATATAAAATGACTATATAAGCGGTGCGCTTTAACACATGTTGCCTATTAAGTTAGACGGGACTTTAGAAAATTTACCATATAAGCGGGGTGACCTTATAAGCGGGTGACCATATAGCCGGTACTGACTGTATCATTTTTTTAAAAAAGACTGTCCATGTGTTCTTTATCAATAAGCTAATATTTCTGAAAATGTGATAAATAATGTAGCTGTAATGTTAAACTTAATGAAATAAGGTATTAGAGATTAAATTTTTAAAAAGAAATACTAAGCCAACATTTTTATGGTTGGTGCAGACCTGTTGAAATCTTATCAACAAACTACAGACGCTCTTGTGATATTTACTGTAACTGTCTGTGACTGACAGCAGAAGCATACAGCTGGAGCTGTGAACTGCGAGTAGAGACTAAGTGATGCTAACGAGCAAGTTCTATTTATGTTTTGTTTAATTTGCAAATTTAATATGAAAACTTGTCCATATGTAGTTTAAACATAATTAAATAATTTTTACACTAATCGTATTATTTACTGACCCCTAACTGACCCCCACACAACTTATTAAAAAATGGAAGCGTTTTTCTATTTCTCTAGAAAAACTCCGTTCGAATAGCTTGTTTAGAGATTTTATTCAACCATAAATCTAAGCTTAAAGAAGATTTCTCATCCTACATAAGATTAGTCGAATGCACATTCCAGCAACAACTTTTTTAAATGTACAGTGTTGTCAGAAGAGTTAAAATCCATATGAATCAGACGTGTGTTTTGCTAATAATTAGTTAAAAATAAATTAGCAGAAGAATTAGGGAAGTGATGTCTCAAAATGGTATGATTTCTGAAAATTCCCAAATACTTCTTAGTTTTTATTAAATAAAAGTAAACAAGTGATATTTCTAAGATTATTCTTAAAAATAACTCAATAGCTTTGCTGTTGTACAATAATTTAATTTAATGAAAACCATTGTATAGATAAGAGAAAACACTGGAAGTTGCACTGGTGGTAACACTGGAAAACAAAGGAAAACTAACGCACTTTTAAAAAGTAGAAAAAAATATTTTAAAGGTTTATTTTCTAGCTTTAATCAAAACGACCGAAGAAAAGAAGTAGCATGTTATAATTATAATAGCATGATAAGAAATGGAAAGCATTTTTAGGAAGGTATATTAAAATTCCTCTTTGCATGATTAAACTGCAATAAGGGCAGAAAAAATTGAAACCATTTTAATGAAACATTAACCACATGCAATAAAAACAGTTTCTTCGTACTAATAAAAATGTTTTATGGAGCTACATTTATATAATGTGCAGTTTACTTCCTTATTCTATAATTAAAAGCGCTTTCCTTTTTTAATTTCTTGTGGCTGGAGAGTTCAAAAACTAAATGAAAAAGCAAGCAAAAAAACCCGGCATGCTTTTTATAGATCTCATTTTATTTCTTAATATTTCTCTATTTTTAAAATTTACTTTGTCTAAATTCCTTTAATCAATGTATGCTCGTGAATTCTTATAGTTCTTATTTAATATATTTATGAAAACTGAAAAACATTCCGAAATTTAAAAATTATTATTTTAATAATAAAATGCTTGCGGCTCTTTTTCTTTCATATTAAACGGACTGGTAAATGTAAATCTAAAAGCTATTTATATGAATGCCATTAGATAAATTTTTAACTAACATTGCTTATAATTTTTAAATAAAATATTAAAAATTCGGCACATCCACCAGAATTTTTTAAAGAACGGAAAGGCATTTCAGTTCTTCTGATAACAACAAACAAAATCTTGATGATTAGCAAACAGTAAGCCATATTTACAGTTACTACTGAGCAAGAAATGTCTTCCACTGTTTTCGAAACTCTTAAATTACATAAGCATAAAATTTGCGAACAGAAATTTTAGCTACGTTTATCTGTAGTTATATTCATTCCACTGTTGATTTTGAAGGTTCGAGTCATCAATCCCAATCTATATATGACAGTTATTCCTTTAAAATTTCAGATGCATTAAATAAGGCAACTTATTTGAGTCGGACTTATATCTGAGAGAGTGTTCCTGTTTTTCCAATCACCCTCTTCCCCCAATTCCTATCAAAAGTGATTTGTCCATTTCCAATCCAGCTGGCAAAGATCAGTTTCATATATGTTTTTTTTCTCAAATATCATGCACTCTGCTAAGTTTTATCAGAAAACAAGTTTCCACATATTTTTAGTGATTCAAACAGTTATATGTATAGCTTTCCATAGTGGCCAAAGAATGTTGGATTATTGGGCATTTCTTGAAAAGAACGATTGGAAAAATTTTTGGATTTTCAGCTTTGTTTGTCTACCATTTCCACCATGAAATAATAAAAATACCTAGACAAATAAAATATAATGATAATAGTTGAATTACACTTTCTTTTTTACAATCCAGAATTTTTATGCTATAATGTACAAAATAAATTTATTAAAACCAGTTTTTAAAAACACATTTGTCATTATTGTGTTAAAAAAGCAGACCCTGTTGTTTTTATAATTTTCTTCTTCTTTGTCTCTAATTTATAATTCATTATTATAAATAAATTATGAAACTGGAATTTTTTTTCTAAAAATTACTGGTATATGATGCCACTCTCTTGAAATCAAAATTTAGTTAAAGCTACCGATTATTTGATAAGTTCTGAAAATAATGAAATAATGTATTGTCATCGCGAAAACACGCTTGAAAAATTTTAAAAGTAATGCCTTCAGGAAATGAGTAAAAAATCCATTACACAATTTCCTTCTTAACAACCAAGAAACGTCTCAAATTAACTAAAGAATGAAAATTATGATACATTTTTTAAATATTTCCAGTTCTTTGTTCAAACAGAAAGTAAATAAATTATTTTCGCACTCAACCTTTTATTCATTATTCCAATTTCAATAAAAAAATATGAGGAAAATTCCCTTACGGACATAACTTCTCTAGGGTACTTATAAATAAGCCATGCTTGGTAAGATTTTGAAATCGTAATAATTTCTTTAATCAAAATGTGCCCATTTTTTCTGATAATACTTTATTTAGGTCTGTAATAATGCATTCTTCTATTACATTAATATTAATTCAACAAGCGTCCTAAAAAACTTCCCTATTTGTAGTAATTTATTTTCTTCATGATATACTTTGTAAGTACTTTAAGAAATGAATATTTGAAACATTTGTGTTTGAAAAAACTCGGTTATTAGTTAATAAATTAAAAATTTAATTACTTTTGAGTATTCGCGAGATTGTTCATTTCGTTTTTATGCACGTCTTACTGCGCAAGTTCACTGATGCAAGTGTAGCTTATTTTCCCACCACAGGATATGAGGCGAGAAATTTCAAGAGACAAGAAAGAAACTTTAGTTTCGGTAGAATAATTCTAAATATGCAACTGCTCATGCTTGGGTAAAATTAGTAAATATTTTATGCGTTCCATTTAAGGGTTCTTTCTTGCATGGAATATTTAATTATTTATATGAATTGCTTTTCTGTGCTGATATTAACATTACTGAATTGAAAAAAAGCGTAACAAAAACTCAAATTTCACTCAAGTGCAAGTTCGAAACAATTGCAAAAACATGAGTAGAAATTTTTATTTATAAAGTTATTTTCGAGCGAATACAGGAATATATTGACTTTTAAAGACAGAAAAAATACAACACATGAGGGAGGCATTAAATTACTTCTAAATTTATTATAGTAATGGAATAAAATAAAGAAAATAAGTATGTGTCATAGAATGAAAACCAGTATATTTGTTAACCTCTTGATGTATGTAACGTGGTTAATCCTTTGATTTGTGGTTAGATCACAACATTAGTTGAATAATATAAAATGCCCCAGCTCACCAGCGAATTAATTTACAGGGTGATATTTTTAAACTAACAGTTCTCAGAACCTTCCGTAGCTCAATCTATCAGCGGAACCAACGTAGGTAGTTTGACTAATGACGACATGGGGAAAATGATTTTGTAATAAAACAATTAGTTCTTAAATCGCCGATAGGGCGATGTTGTAGTCTACACAAATGAGAATTAAGCTAATGAAAAACAAAGAATACATTTGAGTACAAAACCCCTTTAATACAGCAGATGAACTGCCCCAAAGAGTTACAGAGATGAAATTCCATTGCACCATAGCAATAGACCTCTTTCAATGTGACCACCCTTCTTGTGGGCCACACATCACATTCTGTACACAATATTCACGACGGCCGAAAGAACTATTTTGCGAACAGGCCGCTAAAGTACGATTCTCATGTAGCATAATAAATATTTGAAGGAAAAATATCCCGCACGAATTTCAAAAAAACATTATATATATGAGTTATCCATAAAATATGAAAGTTATCCATAAAAAATATGAGTAAAACTAGCCGTTGTACCCGAGGCTCTGCTCGCGTTTATCTGTTCTAGAGGTAGAAAAGAAAAAACAAAACACATAAACTTTTACATCGTATAGTTTTCGCGTTATAATATTCAACAACTTAAGAGGTGTTTGGACCCTCAATCCTAATTAATAATACCTAAATAATTACTGCTCTAAAGGTTTCGGATATACGACATTTTTGATCTCACCGTTTGGAGCATATTATAAAGATTTTTTGAGTTCTACTCCAGAGCATGCAGCATGTAATTGGCCATGGAAGACCTTCTGCTTGTGTTGTATATATTATTCTCAGGGGGAGATAAGACAAGAGGTAATTGTAACGGAGAGATGCCATCCAAAATATGCTGCCACCATCCAAAAATCTAAGAGCAAGTTGATGAAGCAATGGCAAGATCTATATGACATTTGGATTGAATTTCAGTAAGAGTAATGATGAGGGTTCTTGCACAAATTGATATTTTTAAACTTTAATATTCGATTGGTATTCGATAAAATGCAATTTAAATAATGCATTTAATTTATAAGTGTTCATGGTATAAAGGATACTCAATTTTACTAAAATTCAATGTTACTGTTCGAAGATTCAAATTTAAAAAAATATCAGTTTGTACAAGAACCTCATCATTTAGCTTCTCTTAAAGAGAAATTGAAATTCACCTCACTGAAATACCGACAGCTTTCTGAATTTTAATATGATTCAACTGTATTTCTTTAGAAGGTTGTTATATATATATATCTGGCTGTGAAGTTATGAAAGAAAAATTCCGCTGCGTCTCGCACATGCGCAGTAAAAAATTATTTAGTACAAACACTCATATTTCCTGTAGTATTCAACGCATTTACTTCACAGTTTAATACAATATTTCTGTAACATATTGTCAAGTGCTCTGCAAATTTCGAATAATTTGAATGAAAACTCTGCATGTTATAAGCAAAACACATGCGGAAAAATTTGGGATTTTTTAAAGAAAAATTTATATCTTCCCAAATATTTGAACTATGCTTACGAAAATGCATATAAATATTATGCACATTAAACCATAACTATTGATAAAAGATACATCTCGTTATCATCATTCTGTGAAACTGGATGGGTGAAACTCCATTTTCGCCTTCATCCCTTTCTGGTGGTCCCCCTAATTGCCCTCGTGACCGAATCTTCACTGTAATATGTTTATGATACTCTATTGAATGCCACACGATTCTCAAGAACTGATTTCGAAACACAGTTTTCGTATTAATTGCAAATTTCTCGCATTTTAGGAAATGTTTCTTACCTTTTGTATGCCAATGTAGAACAGGTGTCGTTGGAAGCTAATTTTTTTTAAGTTGGTGCAAAAAGATTTTGCGATGATATATTCTGAAGATATGTCGAAACAATATTAAAAATTAACTTCCATTCCCGCTTCACCCCCTTCAGAAGGAGCTGGAAACATTTTAACAGCTTAGATAATCGTTATAGGTGCTAAATTTATCCTTGCTATGCCACTGTCAGAGTGAAACTTTTAATGAAGCCATCAATTTAGGATTTAAAATATTTTACTTATACTTGAAGTTTGACTACCTACTCAATTTAAATTTATGATTAATTAAAATTAATTAATTAAAAATAATTTAGAATTTGAGAATGTTGAAATTTTAACTTTTTATTGACAAAAAGTTAATCCTGGATCTGACATCAACCATCTTCCTGATTTAGATTCTTCAACGTACATAGTCTCCATCAAATGACTTTCTTTGTTTTATCAGAACGTACGTGGTTTACGAACTAAATCTGCTGACTTTTACAGTTCTGTGGCTTAGGAGGGTCATGACATAATTTTTATAACTGAAACATGTCTTTATCGAGATATTGATTCCTCAAACCTACTCGATGACAGATACCTTATGCTCCGAAGGGACCGTGGTTCTTCAACTAATTCTCGCAGTTTTGGCGGTGGTGACCTCTTAAAAATTGCTTTTCTTCCCGTAACTTGGACGTTCCTGGTTTAGATTTCGACGCTGTCTGCATTTCATTCAATTTAAATCACAAGGAAAAAGAATGCTTTTATGTGTTGTGTACTTTGTACCTTCCTGTCATGCGGACACGTATGTTAAATGTTTAGATTGTTTTGAAGGATTTGAATTTCATCTGTGGGGATTTTAATCTACGAATATATGACGATTTTGGTGATCACAGGAACTCAGTTGTAAAAGAATTGTCTAATGTTATGAATCTTTATAATTTGGGTCAATTTTACAATACTTTTAATTGTAATAAAAAAATTCTTGATCTGATTTTAACTGATATCGATTTTAGTGATATTTCTGTCTGGCACAGCGATAGACTTTGGTGCCGAAGGGCATAACTCACTCTGCTCTGTAAATTTCGATCTGTTTCGTCGTTTTCTGATGTCTTCCTGATTTCGTCTGTTTCGATCTGTTTCGATCGTAATATATATATATATATATATATATATATATATAACATCAGGCTTTATAAAAGGAGAAAAGGCAGTCCATTGTCATCAAGGAAAAGACGTTATTTGTTCAAATCTTCATTTATTTAGGAATCAGGTTTTATTTTTCATAGGTATAGGTAAAGCACTTAATTTATTTTCAGCTCCATGACCAGAATTTAGAAGTTTACGCCCGCGCGGCGCGTTGTTGTTGAATGCTTACATCCCGACGTGAAAAAGGGCTAAAATGAATGCGCAGAACGCTTAAGTACCCAGAATAGGGAATTCCCCTTGAAACTCGTGATTTGAAAAGAAAGTTGTAGTGCGTTAATTATGTTGAAAGTAGAAGTATTTAAAATGAGGTGTCGTTAAGATTATTTAGGAAAGTTAAATTAAAATATCATATATATATATATATAAACTAAATCTTAATACCTAGAAACATGATCTTTTTTAAAAGGGTAGATTTTTTTTATCTATGTGCTATTTGTTCCGTGAGATCGATTGGAGTGTTTTACTTAATTTTAATGACATAAACGATGCAGTTTTTAGTTTTTATAATTGTTTAAACGCTGTTTTTTTCATCAAAATATTCCTTTTAAAAAACTGCTACTGGAAGATTTCCCTTCCGGTACTCAAATGACACTGGGATGTTGTTGAAAAGAAAAGCCATGATCCGTAAGTTGGCTTTAAAAAGTGGATACCCAGGTTCTTAATTTAAATCCTTAAGATATACTGTTAAGTATAATATCAAAAATGCTTACGACGCATATCTTCGTCTTACTGAAAATAATTTAATTTCGTATCCCAACAAATTTTGGCTTTATTTTCAAAAAAATATCATTCATTCGCCTAACAGTTTACACTATAATAACGAGTGTTATGAAAATTATGATGATATAGCGAATGCTTTTGCTGATTATTTTAACACTGTTTCCAAGCCTAGTACAGACTACGACAGAAATGATGCCGTCAAAAGCAACTGCCTTGGTGATATTAAAATCGACTGCATTACCTGTGAAGATGTGGTTTTGGCGATAAAGGATAATTCTTCCCTAATTGTTGGTGTGGATAATATATCTTCTTTTATTATCAAAGGATGCTCCAAATTTTTGATTTAACCCGTTCTTATTTTATTTAACCTTCCGCTGAAAACTAATGTATTTCCTTATACCTGGAAGCTGACGAAAATTATTCCTGTTTTTAAGAAAGGTATTGCACAAGATATTAAAAATTATCGACTCATTGCTATTTGAAAACCTTTGTCTAAAATTTTAGAATTTATAATTCATAAAAAGCTTTTACATCAGGTTAAAAACCTAATTTCTTTATCTCAGCATGGGTTCATTCCAAAACGCTCAACAACCACTAATTTATTCTGTTTGACAAATAAGATTATTTTTTAATTTGTAATTGGCTCTCAACTTGATGATATTTACACCGATTTTTCTAAGGTCTATGATTTTATTGATTTGGGGATTCTCTTAAAGAAATTAAATAATATTGGTTTTTATGCACATCAGACTGATTGGCTTCATTCTTATTCATGTAATCAAACCTTGTATGTTCATTTTAATAATGCTGTTTCTCTTGAGTTTCCAATGGCTCTAACTTGGACCCTGCTTTTTATTTTATTTATTAATGACTTTTGTGTTTTAAAAGTTATTTGACTATCTTTCATTTGCTGACCGCTTGAAACTGTTTAGGCCAATACGATCCAATTTAAAATTTTGTTCTTTAACAAAGAGTTCTTCATTATTTGTTTGAGTGGTGAACGGACAAGTTACTCCTGTATGTAGAAAAGTGTAGTATTCTTAGTTATATTTGAAAGCCTCAACCTTTGACTTACGATTATAAAAATAACAATCTCATTGTATCTCGCTCAAATTCAGTGATTGATCTTTGTATCAGTTTTGAAAGTAAGCTTTATTTTTCTCAGCACATGATTCCATAGTCTGTAGGGCATATCGTAGGCTTGGAATTCTTAAGCGCAAAACTAGGGAATTTTCCAGCGAATTTGCTTTAAAGGTTTTGTACTATACTCATGTCCGATCTAATCTTGTATATTGTAGTATTATCTGGGAACCTAATAATTGAAATTATATAGCGGATTCAAACAAACTTCTTACGATATTTATTTTACAAAAAAAATGGATTTTATTTGCAGGATATGTCTTCTTCACGTCTACTTGATATCTTTAATATTTCTATTTTATGTCCAATCTTTCTTGTGTTCTCTTCTTTTATAGAGTCATTAATGGTTTGATTGATTGCAATGATATATTGAGCTCCATACATTTTGCTGTGCCTTCAAAATCTTTGAAAAACAAAAGTTTGTTTCAAAATGTATTTTCGCGATTTAACTATGTGAACACAAGTTTTCTTTGTACAAATTTCATAGAATTTTCTACAAGTTTTCTGAAGAACTTGACGTTTTCCATATGTCTATAGGTATTTTTAAATTGGATTGCTTATAACTTTTAAATTCATGAGGTGCTTCCTTTTGCCTTTTTGCACTCATTATTTCGAAATTTACCATGCGTATTAATTTTTCCGTACTCATTTGTTGTAGTTTTCCGTCGTTTTTTCAATGTTTTTAATGTTTTTTTGTGCGTCTGTGTTCAATCGTTTCACTCTGTAAAAGGATTCTTGTCATTTTAATGTGTATTTCTTTCTTTAAATAAATAAACAAAATTATAGATTTTACAGAGTTTTTAACAGTTTATATGGTAACTTGATATTTTTAATGTGTGATTTCGTGTTTTTGATATTAAATGTTTACAACTTTTAAATTCATAGTGTGTTTTCAATAGTTTTGTAATTAGGTTTATTAAACTTTTAATCCTTTATGTTTTTGTAATTTTTCTAGATTTATTCATCGTAATTCGTAAATCTTTAATGTGTTTTTATGTTATTAAGATGACTGTATACAGATTTTAATGTCCTAGTGTGCCTTTTAATTTCTCTGTGACTGTGTGTGTTTAACTTTTAAATTATTTATGCATATTTTAAAAAACTTATGGTTTAGTGATTATGAATTTTATATTCTAAGCATTTTTTTCATGTTTTTTTGACGACTGTATATAACCTTTAATGTTTCAATGGGTTTTTTAATATCTTTAGCATTCATTGATTGAGGCTTTTTTTCTCTGTGTGTTTGGTGCTCATTTTTTTTCTGCACTCTGTAATTGAAGTTCTCTCTGTAGTGTGCGTTTCCTTTAAATAAATAAATAAAGGAATATTTGTCACAAATTTCATTCTAACCCGTGAAGGGGTGTGGAATTCTATAGGGTTGACACAAACAAAGAAACACACAAACAGACATTTAATGTTATTTAGATAGATGCACAACATAATATTTGGATTTTGAACTCTGATGATACGACAGTAATGGTTAAGTTAAAAAATGCAAAGGTGAAAGGAAATCTGTTTTCGTCCGTTGATTCGTTTTAAAAGGTATGAGTTTGAGGATGCAATAGAAAATACAATAAAAACTGGAAAACTAATAATAATTATAATCTTATTCAATGAGATCAAGTAAAAATAAAAAACCCAATTCTCTTTTGAAAGACACATATGCCAACCGGGCGCATTTAAAAGTGTTAAAATATGAGATAAATATAAGGTATAAAATGGAAGAAATTGCAAAGATTGTGAAAGAGCTGTGTTTAAAGGTAATTTACAGTACGGGCATATTAAACGTTGCGAAATTCTGCTCAATTTTCATTCAAATGAATAATAGAAAAACAAAAATTAAGCTAAAAAGAAAAAATATATAAAATAAATAGAAAAATAAAGAATAATAATAATGATAACAATACAACAATTAATTTTAGGAAAATTTTGATGATGAAACCACTTGATGTTGCTGCATTCAGCGCGCATAAAAGTGTATTGTTATCATTATTATTATTGCTTATTTTTTCTATTTCTTTTATATATTTTTCTTTTTAACTTAATTTTTGTTTTTCTATTATTTGTTTTTTGCATTTTATTAGAAGTAGCTGCATATGCGCCTTTCTGTATAATGCAAAAGAGTTTCAATTAATTTTATTTTAATTTCTATTAATATTTAATTTAATTTTTGTTAAATCTTATCAATTGTAAATGTTCATTCAAATGAGTATGACAAATTTCATCCGAATCCGTCAAGGTGTTTAGAATTGTATAGGGTTAAAACAAATTAATTGAATTATATATATATAGATTACCATCTCCATTGTTTTCATATTCTCACTAAGTAAGAATTAACATATTTTGGACCGTGATTTTTTTTGTAAGAATAATTACAAATTTATAGTAGACATTGTGAGATGACAAGAGCAGACGTTTATGCACTGTGTTTATTAATGAGAAATAGTTTCATGCAGAATGTAAGATATCTACTTAAGAAAAATAATCAAATTCGCACTAGATAAATGTGATCACCGAATAGCTAATCAATCAAACTTTTGATAAATTAAAGAGAAAATACTGACATCAATTACTGGATCAGTTTGACTAATTCTTATTACATGCAAGCAATTTTCTCATGAGGGTTAGATTAACTTTGACCTATTACTGAAGTTCCAACAACATCCTGTTGATGAATTGCAAAATTAATCACACCAGATGTTTACCTCATCAGAAAGGTTGCCTCAAAATTTTGGATGGACTTTAAATAAGGGGATCTATCATGCAATTGATAATATTTTAACGAGAGATATTGTCGAAACAGTTCTAAGTTGTTTCAGCATACAATATTCTCAAAGTCATGTGTAATTAATTTGAAGATAAAATATGAAAATGTAAATTTTGCTAAAGTTTATATTTCTATGATAGTTAGATGTGTCAAGTGAAATGAAATTATCAACATTTTTCTAACATATGGCAAAATTGCAAATTAGGAAGTGATGTGTATATACATGAATCGATTTATAAAATTTTAAACTTATATTTTTCATATATAGAAACAAAGGTAAACACTTTGTGAACACAAAAAAATTTTTTTCTTGTGAATTATTTTAAAGAGAATAATTGAGAAAAGCCTTTGCTAGAGCGTTAAGAATTTTCGAAAAAATATTTCAAAGAAATTATTCCAGAAATATATACAGTTATCAGAAATCAAGTGAAAATGTGATGTTGTAGAAACATAAAAATATCAAATTTGTGTGCGAAAATACCGAAATGCTGTTTGAATACCAAATTTTATATGTTTCTAGTCAAGAGGGTCTAATTTTACAAAAATGAAGTATCAAATATTACTGGATACTTATGTTTATTGCGTAATGAATATCAAAGTATTTTAAATAAAGTAAGTCATATCTTAAACGCCAAAACTATAAGGAATGATTTTTTTTACTATACGAATAATATTAACCTATATAACATTAATTTATAATGAAATTGGCAAAGATCGTCTTAGCTTTTGAAAAATCTTGAGTTGCGTAACGCACACGCAACATCAGCGGAATAAGAGTTCGATTTTTAAGTGAGTTGAATTGAACATATGAAGAAATTTCTTAGAATTAAAAACTGGAAAAATATTTTAGCTTGATGTGTTTTTTAAAGCTATAAATCACTTAACTGGTAATTAATTTATTATCAAATTTTAAGATAATTTTCTTCTAAAAAAACTGATTATTTGCAATAAATAGCTTCTAGCACGAAAAGTTTAATACAATCATAAAGTACACTATATTACAAACTTTGTGTCGATAAACAGTCAGACAATGCTTATAATGCAGTTCAATGTTTTCTTCGGACTTTGTAAGAAAAATTTCACCTTCTCCATATAATGGCTTTTGAATACCGAATATACAAGGTCTCCCTCTTGCTGATCTATAATTTGATAATAAATCTCCACTTCCCTTTCAGAGGGAACGGACTACGTGAAGAATGCAAATTCACGTTTAAGATCGAAGAGAGATTTTTTTTAATTTTAGTAATAGACAATCTTAATATTTCCGACGCATTTGGCAAGGTTACATCAACTTAATTAGTAAATATTGGAATTTCTATATTTTTCCACGGATAGCAATCCTGTAATTGGGTGCTATATTTGCGCATAAATCAACTCCTCCCACTTTTGTGTTATATTGTTGAATATGACGAGATTGAGAGACAAAAACATTTTTTTTTTCCTTTTTTCATCAGCATTCTTGAATAATGGCCCTGAAACATTGTAAAGCATTATTATGATTATTCCAAATATTATCATTTTTTCTTCTTCGCCGATAGCTTTTGATTTTCTGGAGAAATAACAACCAAATCTATTTCACACTTTTTATCATCACCACAAAATCTTTGAAGGACATTTTTTAATGTAAAATATCTCGGTCTAGTTATTTCTTTGCTTGCCGAATGAGAAAAATTACCACAGTATCTAACGGTGAGAGTAAGTAGCTGAAGTACTCTTTTCCCGCTGACGTTGCGTTAGCGCAACATCTTTTTGTTCAACCCCCTCCAGAAAACCACAAACAACCCACTGATGGAATTTTGTGATAAGCAGTGACCTTGACAAACAATAGATCGCCTCTAACACTCATATTCCTT
Organism: Araneus ventricosus; assembly: GCA_013235015.1. Classification (NCBI taxonomy): domain Eukaryota; kingdom Metazoa; phylum Arthropoda; class Arachnida; order Araneae; family Araneidae; genus Araneus; species Araneus ventricosus. The sequence continues at coordinate 1,706 of BGPR01016614.1, read as the reverse complement.
CAGTGGTATTTTTTCTCCTGAAAAACCAGGTCAAAAGTTTTCTTTAAAAAATATATCAAGTACGGAACTCGTTTTTAAAAATAGAATTATCGTAAAGGCAAATATTTTTTTACTTAAATATTCTCCATATTTAAAAACTGCTATTAACATAAAATTTGTTTGGTAGATAATTTTTATAAGCATTTATTTTGACCGTTGCGTCAACGCAACGTAAGCGGTTAAAGGGTTGTTAAAATGTTGAAACCTAGATAGCTGGTTTAAATACAAGGCATTATTTTAAAACTTACACTACTCAGAACCATGTGTAGCTCTATCTATCAGCTGAAATGCCACAAATTTGGAAGGACGACTAATGGTGACATGGGAAAAAATATTCTGTGAAAAAATAGTTTCGAAAGTCGCTGATAGGGGAATTATGGCTTTGTTGTACTATACACAACTGAGAATTAGATAAATTAATAACAAAGAAGAAATATCCGTGCAAAACTGCTTTAATAGAGCAAATGAACTGCCCCAAAGGGTTACAGAGATGAAATTACATTGCGCCGTAGTACTAGACCTATCAATGTGCTCACACGTCTCGTGGACCAAACGTCGTGTAACAGCATTCTCGACGGCCGAAAGTAACTTGTCACCAGGAGTGCTTAGCACTAACCGTAATATGTTGTCCTTTAAGGTCATCAACTCCTTTAAGGTCATCAACTTTGGAAACCAACGAAGATAGACTCCACAAGAAAAAGTCGCATGAGGTTAGATCCGGAGAGAATGAATATGGAGAATGTTTTGTACAGGATGCAATGTGTGGTCCATGAGAAGAGTGGTCACATTAAATCTCATTGAAGGGTCATCAGATGCTCTCGCCGAGTATATAAGTTTATTGACTAAAGTGGTATGGTACACTGTAATTTCATCTCTGTAACCCTTTGGGCAATTCATTTGCTGTGTTAGAAAAGCGATTTAGCTCTGAAATTTCATCATTGTTGGTCCTTTGTCTAATTCTAAGTTGTGTAGAGTACAACATCGCCACATTCCCCCTCTATCAGCGACTTCCGGAACTAATTTTTTTCACAGAATATTTTCCTCATGTCGTCACTAGTCCACCTACCAAATTTGGTGGCATTTCAGCTGATATTCGAGTTAGAAATGTCTCTGTGTAGTGACAGTTTTTCAAAAAAGCACCCTGTATATATTTATGTGGACATTTTACGAAAAATTTAAATAAAAGTTTAAAATTTGATAATAATAGTGAGACACAATATTGCTAGATATATTTTGGTATAGAAGAATGGACGGAAAATGAAAAATATTACATTAAAAATATTATGCAATATTTTTACATAATTACATTAACAACTAATCAGTATATAATAATCAATAACACTAATAATGGTGATGATAATTGATTATTATATATATGGTGATTAAAAAAAACGTGGCCAAACTTTAAGGTTGGTCAGGCATACGATAAGCATCCTGAATCGCATAGGAACATGGGTACACAAACGTAATCCCAGATAGCACGTAAGTTTGCAGCAAGTTTGATTTTGACTTGTCATGGCAAAATTTGACGCGTCAAACTTGAATCGAACTTGTAGCAAGTTCGATGTGACAAGTAGCGCCACCTCTTTGCAAATCAAACTTGCAGCAAGTATGCAAAACAAGCTTCCTGCAAAGATAGCACAATAAAGAGATAATTATCTTTGTCT
>BGPR01016613.1:0-33181 GCA_013235015.1 Araneus ventricosus | reverse complement strand
CAAACGCTTAAATGTTTTGTCAACACGACTAGTGGCGTAGCTGTAAGGTAAGTGGACCTCGGGGCATGGCATTATTCTTACACCCACCTCTCATAATATTTGCTTTTAAAAATGGCATAAATACAATAATGTTTTAACTTCAGGGCGGGTCCCCAAACCGGCTCTGGCAAGTTTACCCGGTCATCGCCACGTCACTGGTTTGCTATATATAGTCACAAGGAATGTCAGGTGATGCGATTTCTTGAAAAGTCTTAACTCACTACTACCATGAAATTGACATGGAACCTTTAGCTCTTGCTAGGCACTGCTAAATATAGTCATTCTGACGTCGCATTATTTCTTTGAAAAAAGTTCATTCCATTACTACCATGAAATTGATTACGGAACTTTAGCCTGCTAGGCACTGAAGTTAAATATAAATGGCCCTGGAATGTCAGTATTATTTTGAAAAGTTCAACTTTACTACTACCATGAAATTGATTACGGAACCTTAGCTTCGTTGTGGGCACTGTTTTAAATATAGTCAATAAGTGAATGCCGTATTATTTCTTTGAAAAGTTCAATCTTACTACTACTATGAAAATTGATTACGGAACTTACTGTTGTGTTCGGTTAAATATAGTCATTCTGAATGTCAGGTATTATTTCTTTTGAAAAAGTTCAATCTTACTACTACCATGAAATTGATTACTGAACTTTAGCTTGTTAGCACTGGTTAAATATAGTCATCTCTGAATGTCAGTATTATTTCTGAAAGTTCAATCTTACTACCATGAAATTCACATTTACGAACTTTAGCTATTAGGCACTGGTTAAATATAGTCATTGGTGAATGCTCGTATTATTTCTTTTGAAAAAAGCTCAATCTTGCTACTACCATGAAATTGATGATGTAACTTTAGCTTGCTAGGATATAATAAATCAGTTGAAATTTGGTACTAAAACGTTTTGAACAACATAAAAAAACCGGATTTTTAGTAAAAAAAGAGTGATATTATGAATAGTCTTGGCAAATAAATATCTGAAAATTATCAAACTTTTTATATTAAATGTCTTACATAAATATATTTTATTTTAAATTTTATGTTGTATGATTTCAAGAGTTTCAAGTGAGTAAGCTTTTCTGATAGTAAAAGTGCAAATTGAAAGCACTACAAAAATTGGTGATGGTTTAGATTATTTTCGTAATACTATGACTAGCCGTTGTTGAAAATAATAAACGAAAAACCATGTTTGCTATTTTTTCCTTAAGTTTTAAAACGTTTTGAACTGTTTTACGTTAATTGTTTTCAGTATTTTTAGATTTTTTTTACATTTTAGTCCAGTAAATGGCACATTTTAGCGCAAAAGGTCGGGTGTAGTTTTGATTTTTTGGATATGTTGTTATGTTGGACGCGTGTCGTAAAATCCAAGTTTTTGACCTCGTCGCGCCACTGTCTGTCACTTTAACAAAACATCAAATTTTGGATTTTTTCTAAATTTTTTCACAATATTCCAGAACGTATTGTTTACAGAAAATATCTTCCTTCACAAATTTAAAGTGAGTAAATTTGCTCAGTTTGAGCCCAAAATCAGCTCTGCAACTTAAATAGTGAATGACACAGAAGCTCCAAAAAAAATCGACACGATTTTCAAAAAAATTTATGAAAAATTAAGCTATTTTTCAGTCGTAATTTTGCTGAATATGTCCCAAACTAATATCGCGTTTAGAGCAAACGTCACATGACCAATTTTTAAAAAGGCGAGTAAATGCTATAAATAAAGCACCGCTATAGGATGCTCTACGACCTATATTCTCAAATGACAGTACACAACAAACTTATAAATTGAATAAATTAATTAAATAATAAAAATTCATAGCATTATATATAAAGCAAATGCAGCCATTTATAGGTTTATAATTGTTGTTAGTTAATAATTAGATAGTTCAAACAGGTTCAAAGTGAAATAAAGATAGTAAAACAAAATGTTAGTTCTTAGATTAAAACGATGAATACATTTTAAGGTACGAGCAATAGTTCGTGATTGTACTATTATAGTAGTTGAAACGAGGGCTGAAACATAAAAAATGTTCATATGGGGAATGTTCAAAAAAGGAAGCAAATTGATCCCTTTTTTCATTTCTTCCTTTTGAACATTTTTACTTTCTGAATTTCATTTTTATATATTTTATGTGTTTTAAATTTTATCGTTTCAACCTCTGTAGATGCAATCACTTGAGGCTGTTGCTTTCTGCACGCTTAAAGATGTATTGTCATCAGTTTTGTCTAAATTTGCTGTTTTTTATTTTTACTTTCCTTTTTCTTTTGTTTCATTCTTAATTTTGTTTAGTTTATCTACTATTACTATATTTCAAGATATGCAGTTAATTAACGAAAGAACAGTTTAGAAATTTTTGACATCATAAACAAATAAATAGTCTCAAAAAATATGTATTAAGTTTTATAACAAAAGTTAAAACTTTACAGTAGTTGTTAGGCATAAACCATAGAATATATGTTATTTAAAAGTTTTGCCTTTTTTGACGAGCCAGGACGGAAATCTTCAAGCTCTATCTTGCTGCTCCTTGTCCTTCTCTTATCCAGCGCTGAAGATATAAAACCTTCTATATCTTCGTATATAAGCATTTATTGACGAGAAGTGTCGTCTTCATCTTCAAAGCTGTCCAAGTAGATTGATGTCTGACACGTTCTCGCAAGCTTCTCCTAGAGAACAAGTGCAATGAGAAGAACATATAAGACCTAAGTCGGCAACCACAAGCATTCTTGCAGTTGCAAAGATATTTTCAAGAGGATTCAGGAGCCATCCCTTCCATTTTGCGTGGGGAGATGCTGAACTGATAGATACCCAGCCCCACTAAAGAGGATTTTTCTCATGTCCTAACTAATTAATGTTTCTGAAGGTAAGATTCATACATGAAATCGTGCTGTATCCACGGTTAAAACGTGCTAGAGGGACCTTGCTTTAGTTAAGCGATTGGGTAAATATGTGTAGTGAGAGTGATTGAGATCACATGCAGAGGTTCTGAGATTACCTCCATAAAATGAATCAGAAAAGTTTCGCCTGCCTCAGACATTTGGTCAATGGTGGTAGCTTCTAAAGTTGAACACTTGCATTTTTCTGCCAGGTGTCGGTTTGTTTCTAAAAGAGAGCAAAATTTTGTTTTCCCATGGCTGAATAGTGCACTTGTAGTATCATACCCACTGAAAGTGTGAATGAACATGAATTTGTATTTAAATGACGCTTGTGAGTATAACACATCAGGCGTCCTCCCTTTCCAATACATTTTCGGAAGTACAAGTCTTCTTTCATTGGAGCCAACACCGCTAGAAGAACTAAAAGTCAATGTTTTCAACCACGAAAATATTGTTATACTCAGATTTAACAGAAACAGCAGTTTCAAACAATTAGTATGTCTGCATCCTCTACTGCCTGCTGTTTAACTGTTACATTTTGCTTTTTAGAAACTTTTCAAGGGGTCAATGAACGCACCTTGTTTCTTTCATTTGCTAAAATTGTTCTGAGTAGAAATTTCAACATGTGGCTTCATTGAAGATTATCCTATGTGATGAATTAAGTCGATCGTCGAATGCGTTCTTGCACTTTTAGTGCTCTTTCCATCTCACACTGTAGCTGATATCCATCAAATACTACGCTACGTTCGATCCATTATGTGTTTGTGGGTATGTTGCATAACGCTTAGCAATGTTCCGAAATCTATGTCCCGGCTGCCAAACAACTTTGTGAAGTAAGGGCTCCATCCACCACTACAAAATTATTTTTTACCTTGGACAGCATCAATTTTGGTTGGTGTGAACGCTGGAAAACAGGGATGATTTAACCCTCTTTCTCTCATTCCCTCTTCATTAAACAGTAACAAAGGGAAAGGTGATGGTTCAAATGTGAAAAACATTTTCAAGTCTCATCTGACTGTTTGGCGACACAAATTCTGTAGAAGAGGGCGGTGGTCCACAGTAATTTTCTTTTGTTAACAGAAGTGTAATGACTTCATCTTTACGCTTTCTTGAATTTAACGTTTCCGAAGTTACCAGCAATTCTGCAGATTCCTCGCAACCAAGTTAGTAGACAAGTGGCAGTTACTCATCCGCCGTTCCTAATACACCACTGCTTATTGACATCAGCACATCATTTATGGGGGAAATGGTATGTGCTGAGTAAAACCACCTTATATTAGTATAGGACATATTCAATAAAATTGACGAAAATAAATAATTTTCATAAATTTTTGAGAAAATCGTGATTTTTTGGAAGCCTGTGTATCGGTCACTATTGCTGCAGAGCTGATTTTGGCTCAAACTGTGACAAATTTACTCTACTTAAATTTGTGAAGGGATAATATTTTCTGTGAAACCAACCATTCTGGAGATATGGTGAAAAAATTTAGAAAGATCCAAAATTTTGATGTTTTGTTTAAGTGGCGCAGTGACGCGCCTTGGTGCGACGAGGTCGAAAACTGATTTTACGAGACACGCAACCCAACACCTACCAATATATCCAAAAAATCAAACTACTCCGGACCTTGGGTACAGCAAAACCCTTATTTTCTGACGGATTTACTGACTATTTTGGGAAATGATCGAACTAAATATAACTAAAAGGAATAATTATTCATTTATTAATTTTTCTTTTTCATTCATTCTTGCTGCTAAATTATTATAAATCATCTTTCAAATATTTAGACACGTTATTGTATGAAATAGATTAGTTATAATAATCTAATCACGTCATATTATTCCACTCCATATGGAAGAGAAGGTTGAAGTACAGTAGGTTTTAAGGTATAGTATTTATTTGAGAGAAGTCCGCACTCCATACCGACATAGTTAAATGCTTCATTTTCTATGAACTTTTTTTTTCTCAATAACGGCATTATAGACAATTACGTTTGAATTTTATACAGTTTTAATTGAAGTTTATCGCTACACTGAGTGTGAAATTCTTACATAAATATAGATTGTTTTGATTTTTTTATACCTTAACCTCAATGCACTCTGAAATGTTTTAAAAAATGATATTTTATAACACGAGATTCGCTTTACGGATTGAAAATGACATTTTGAAATACAGAACAAAATTTCATACTAGTATATACATTATATGTATAAAATAGATGGTAAAAAATTTTAAGAGCATATATAAAGTATATTTTATGTGGCAAGCAAGCAATGCAGTTTCAAAATACCATTTTGAGATATCTGCTAAAGATAAAATCTTGTGTTACATTTACCTGTTTATATTTTTTTAAAGTTTATTTAACTTACTCTAATATGAACACGAGCAAAAGATTTATATCAAGCTGGAAAGGTCTTGAAATGGAGATTTAAATATATATTTAAAAAAAAAAAACAAAGTATATCGATACTGACTTCCCTTACATACAAATTAAATTGCGTTAAAAATATATCAGCTTAAAAGGAACTATGAATTTTTCTTTCGGAATACAGAGCTGGCAGATGTTTTGTAACCTCATGAGAGCAGAATGTTTTGAATCATGTGTTTTATTTTTAATTTAAAAATAAAATCAATTATGTAATTCCTTTGTTCTAAAAGCAACTGCTTATGTTTAAAATATTTTATTTCTTATTTGTTAACTCTTCAACAAAAATATTTTTTAATTTATCTTCCTTTATAGACATTACTATATGCGTGCCTGCTGAAAGTCCGTTGTCACCCCAATACTCCCTGAACGGCAAAAGCTACAGTCATAAAAAGTGGGTTCTAGGCATAAAGTTAAGGCTACTCTACGCAAGGAAAACCGCTTTACAGCGCTGACCTGGCGGCAAAATTTGGAGTTAGCGCCTTATCTCAAAAACGGTACAATATAATGGAAAAAAAAAGTCAATTACAAAGTTGTTCAGCATCATCGATTTAGTAAGAGAAGACACCTTCGTACACAGCAATGTTAAAAAATAGAAGACTTTAAATACATATATTTGTTTTGTCTGCAACTCCCAAAATTGTAACGCGACATAACGCGGAAGAAAAGAGAAAAGAAGGACGTAATATCCGATTTTCTAGAGAGTTGCTGCTGAGTGACCCGGAATGTATGGTTGTAACACGACGGCGCCCTCCGCACAAGGTAACAAATGTCCAAACATTCGACACATTCCAGCAACAATTCATCGGGTATGGTGGTTGCGTATAATGGCTCTTACGTTCACCTGACATGAACCCATTGACTTTTTTTCAGGGGATACATCGAATAAAGCAAGTGTATGCAACCACTCCACCAACAGGAACTGAAACCGTATTATGGATGCTTGTGCCAGCGTGTCACCCAAGCCATGTTGTACACCCCGCAAAGGAAGTGCAGTCCCGTGTCCAGATGTATTGTTGCTGAAGGATTTCATTTTGAGCATGACAGATAGATAAGCCCATTTCCGAAAAGAGTAGTTTGCCAATGCGATCAACAAATGCGTTTTGTGCTTTCATTTGTATCATTTCCTTGTGCTCGTGATGTTTTTCGTAATAAATCGATGATGATGAACAATTTTGTAATTGATTTTTTCCCCGTTCCGTACTTTTTGAGATAAGAACTCTAACTCGGAATTTTCCTGCCCGTTGGCGCTGAAAACGGTTTCTGGTATACGGCAACTTTAATCATATATAGACCCTACTATATCAGAGCCTTGTCAACTAGAAATTATTAGTGACAACGGACTCAGCGGGAAACACCGTATATGATAAGGCCAAGCAGGATGGCCCAGCTGGTGATGTCGAAAAAAAATCCAATAGATGGCGTTTGCTGCTAGAAAATGAGACCACTTGCGTACGATCATTAGAGCGCTAAATCGTGGCGGTGTGTTTCGTTAGCGAGCGGTATTTTAAGTGTGTTGTTCAATTGTGATTGTCACAAGCGAAAAATGAATGAAATATTCAAACAGTATATCGGAGTGTTTATTGTGCCTCGAAATGCCATGAAAACGTTAAGGCAGTCTCAACGGGCATGGCGGGAGTGAGTTCGACAAAAGCACTGCAGTCCATACGATTGGCTGCGAAGTCTGCTCACGCGTGATGGATGGATTTCAGAATCCACCCACTGCTGTCCCAGAAAGAAGCGGTCACTCAACCTCATCAATAATAGCTACTATGTAATTTCCAATATGGTTTTAAAATCTTTTCATCACTCTGCATTTGTTTCCAAAATTGACTCTTTCTCAAACATTGCACGCTGGGACACCCTCTATGTTGATCTTTAATTAAATTCATTTAACATAAGCATAGAATGCCTAAATATCTTATTTGAAATTTGAAATCTGAATTTCTTACTCTAGTTTAAATTCATAGAATAACTTTTATCCTGATTCGTAAATGTTTATTTACCCACATTCCCTTTAAATTTGACATTAAAAAAACCTTAAAAGATAAAGATACTCATGCTTTTCAATATTTGTCTGGCTTTAAAACATTGCCATGCAAAAAAAATCTAAGTTATGGCTATGATTCCACACACAATTATCTACGCAAGAACATTCTTTATAATTTCTCGTATTTTTCTATATTTTTATCTCTTTCTAACAGTCTAAATTCCGAGACGAAAATGTAAAGAAAAAATAAGAAAGAAAGATATTTCTGTTAAGTAAAATCAACTTAATTTTTTCCTTATATTTTAACAGTTTTCCAACAAGCCGACTGATTTGCATCAGGTTTCAATTTCTCGTACTTTGTAAACAAGTTAACTTTAGTTTTAATTATCATTCTGAAAATATGTTTCCAATTATCTTCAATATTTCAGTTCAATAAACTTATTTTTAGTTTGATAATGTTTATAGGCTTATTATTTGTAAATTCTGTCATGCGCAAAAATCAATCAAAACACTATAATTTAAAGTGCATTTCTGATGAAATTAACTTACTTTTGTAAGTTCAGTTTATAGCTGCTATAGTTAAGAGTAAATGTTTAAAAGTAATTTATAAATTAAAATTATCTTTAAAGTGATTTCAGTTTTACCTTGTGCATTTTGACGTAGACTTACGTCTCTCCTTAGTGGTCTAATGGTGTGTCGGGAAGGAAAATTATGACGCTTTTCGCGCTACAGTTAAATGTTTATAGTTCCGTAAACAAATAACATAGAGAGTTGGTTTCAGTTTCATTTCACAGAAAAGGCCGACATTGGTAAGTTTGCAAAAATAATTTTGTGAATTTCAATTGCTGGGTTTAGTTTTAGTCGAGTTGGAAAGCAGAAAAATCAATTGCATTTTGATGACGCTCACAGCGACCTGATGCGAAACACTAAGGCAATAATCTATCGATCGCGAAATATTGGCTACTCAAGTATAAATCTGTTTGAATTACGCCTTGAATTTTAGCAAGCAGTTCTGCTTATAGCTCCTCACAAAATAATATGGAGAGTTGGTTTTCAGTTTCATTTAACAGAAAAAGGTAGACATTGAAGTTTTCAAAAATACTCTTAGGAATTTGTAATTACGGTTTAATGCACGAGTTGCAAATTTGGTGAATTACCAAGAATTTTACATAGACAGTCAAGGATAGTAACACTAGACTAATAGTCACCATAGACTATAGAGTTACTAGTCACATACAGCTACTCTTTAGACACAGAAAACAGTTGAGTTAGAATAAATAAAAAAAGCAAATTATAAAGAGAATTATAAATGCGAATAGTAAAAAATAATAGCAGATAATCGACAAGAAGTAAGAATCTGGTGAAATGACTCATCAGAGGCCAGACCATACAGATTCAAATATGGAAGCTGAGTTTTCTAGAGGAAAAAGACTTTAAGGTCTGGAAATTATTTAATATCCTTATGACCTGGAAACTATTCCGGATGTAATGGAAAGGAAAAACATTTATCCGGCCAAAGAAATAAAGACATCCGTTTGAAGAAAGTAAGAAAAGAAGGGCTTTAAAAAATCTACCTCTTATAAAATTTGTGGAACAAAGGACGCCAAGCGTGTGTTATAATGTAAACAAGGCAAATAGATGCTTGCACCCCATTCCATCTGAAGTGAGGGAAACACTAACTAAAGAATTGAAAAAAAAAATTTATATTTTTCATAAAGATTTTGAGATTTAAAAATTTTTGATTTTTTTATAAAATTTTTTGACGTTTTCATGCTTGAGTTCATAGCTGAGTTAGGTTAGTAAGTCTACGCGCCTCAATCCCATGGCAGTTTTGCAGAGACAGTATCACATCGATTTTCTTTTCCTCAACACTAATTTTAAAAATAGCTGTTTTATGATTGTTGTCTGCCCGGAATATTAATGCCCTGTATTATGCTTGCACTCTAAGGGATATAAATTAAGGAATATGGGTTGTAGAAATGAAGAACTCTGAGAAAATTTTATTTTTCTGATTTCTCTCAAAAATGGAGGGTGGTAGGTTACAGGAGACCATTGATAATGTATTTAGGGTCAGTATTCTTCATATGAAATAAAACTCTTGAAATTGGTTCATACAGATCGGTGACTGTCTTGGGCTGGTTTTACCTCAAATTCTTTTTTTAAATATATAGGTTTTAAATGCTTTTTTGCTACTTCTTGAGGTAACCATCCCATCGCGTTTGTATATTCCGGACCCTATTTTCGGATGAGTAAAACTGTTGTGGTGATGTAGGATAGGGAAGAAGCACCCCTTAAGCCATCCATCCCACTGTGTTTGTATTATTCCGACCCCTACTTTCGGGATGGGTAAACTGATGTATGTATAGGAAGCAAGAATAACTCCTTAAGCCATCCCATCCCATCGTGTGTTTATTATTCCAAACCCCATTTTCGGATGGGTGGTAAACTGTTGTAGATGTAGATGGGAAGCAAGAATAACTTCTTTTAAAGCTTCATCCATCCCATCGTGTTTGTATTATTCCGACCCCCATTTTCGGATGGTAAACTGTTGTAGATGTAGATAGAAGCAAGAATGTAACTCTTTTTAAGCAATCCATCCCATCGTGTTTGTATTTATTCCAACCGTATTTCGGATGGTTAAACTGTTGTAGATGTAGACAGAAGCAAGAATAACCCTTTGGGTTTCATCCGTTAATGTGTTTGTGATTATTCCGACCCCATTGGATGTGTAAACTGATGTAGATGTAGATAGGAAGCAAGAATAACCTCTTTAAGCCATCCATCCCATCGTGTTTGTATTATTCCGACCCCATTTCTTCGGAAGGGTAAAACTGTTGTGATGCAGATAGAAGCAAGCACAACCTTCTTTTGTCATCCATCCCATCGTGTTTGTATTACATTCCGACCCCATTTTCGGATGGGTAAACTGGATGATGCAGATAGAAGCAAGAATAACCTCTTTTGGGCTTCATCCATCCATCGTGTTTTGTATTATTCCAACCCCATTTTCGGATGGTAAACCGTTGTAGATGTAGACAGAAGCAAGAATAACCTCTCTTAAGCCATCCATGCCATCGTGTTTTGTATTATTCCGACCCCCCATTTTCGGATGAGTAACCATAGATGGCATAGGAAGCAAGAATAACCCCTTTTTGGGTTTTCATCCATCCTATCGTGTTTGTATTATTCCGGACCCCATTTTCGATGGGTAAACTGTTGATGTAGATAGGAAGCAAGAATAACCTCCTTTAAAAGATAAAATATGCTCTATATATATAATAAAGAAATAATATATAAAGATGTTAGCATAAGATGTGCTCTGGGAAAGTTCTTTGGATCTCCTATAAAATTTTAAAATTGCCATTACGGTACTACCTCTGAGTATTTTACATCATACTTCTTTTTAATCAAGTTCCAGTCACTGAATTTATGCACACGCCTGCTGCTATAAATAATATTATAGCAATTTCGACATGCTTCTGCTGCTGTAATTACACATTAAATTTTTTTCAAAATATCATAAGATAAGGATTTAAGCCTAAAACCTATCATGATATATGTTTCAGACTACAGACTGGAATCTCCTTTAAATATTTACTTTGGAAGTTTTTTAAAAAATTAAAATTTTAAATTTTTTTTTTCATTATTGATTGTTGTTTCTTAACTCCCAATCTTCTTCTTCAATAAGTATTTTCAAAAAAATTGTGACTCCCATCCTGATACTTCTTAATGGTCATCTTCCTGATGTCATTCGTTTATTCTATTGTTTCTTCCAAAGATGCTTCATTTTCTCGCATACAATGTGTACAAAGAGAAAGTACTGCACTTGTGGTTTTCGAAAGGAATAACCTGATTTCCTTCACTGTACTATGAAGTGACACAAGCAAGTTCCCAAAGTACAGGAGAAAGTAAAGAGCAAAATGCTCTCGTTTTCCTTCCATTTGTATTTTACCCTCATAATGCTTGCTTACATGATAATATATTTCTGAACGAATGCTTTTAACTGCAATTTGTGCACAAAAGAGAGCACCGAAATTCAGTAAGTGATTTTCAAAAAAGGAATAACCTGATTTTCTTCACTGTACTATGAAGCGAGATTAAGCAGTATCCTAATGTAATGGAAAAGTGAAAAGGAAAAAAATGCTCCTGTTTTTTTATTTAATACTTTTGTCTCTTATAATGCTTGCTGACATCGACAATATGTTTCTTACATCACTTTTAATTGCAATTATGTGTACAAAGAGAAAGCACCGCAATACGGTATTTTCAAAAGGAATAAACGATTTTCTTTCACTGTACTATGGAGTGACAACAAGCAAGCTCCCAAACTACTGAGGAAAGTGAAGAGCAAGCAAAATGCTCCTCGTTTTCCATTTGTGAATATTTTTTTACCCTTATAATACTACTTGCACGACAATGTAGTTCTAGAATGTGAATCTTTTAGAACTGTAATTCTGTAAGTAATAAAGAGAAAGCACTGCACTTGTGCTTTCAAAAGGATAACTGATTTTCTTCACTGTTCTGTACGAAGTGACACAAGCAATGTTCCCAACCATTTGGAGAGTGAAGAGCAAAATGCTTCGTCGCAGCATAATTTACCCCCCCATAATGCTTGTTTATGACAATATAGTCTAGAATAAATACTTTTTAACTTTGGGTCTATTTGCAAAAAAAGCAAACAGGTGGAATTAATATTCCTTAAATCACTAAAATCTTCAACCTGGGGAAATAGTTATATATAGAATATACCTTATTGCCCATTGTATAGCACTTGACAACATCACAAGTGTGATAAAATCATCTTTAAAACTCTAGAAAGCTGAACAACTATTGACAAAGTATTACCAAGTCATTAATAGCAGAACAATATTAATACTACAAAATAGAAATGTGCCAGGTCGTTTATCCTGTCAAAAGTATGCCCTTTTCACATATCATTTCCAACACAAGGTGTAACCTGATTCATTGTCAGAAACAGACAAAATATTTTAACTATAACCGAATTTCATTCCGAATTTCGGCTAATATTTTTCACTTTCGACAATCTATTGAATTTTTTCTCTAAAAAATCATAAGATTACAAGTTCTCAATATTCAAAAAGAAATATTTACATTTATTATAAATATATAAATTACAATGAGTCGTTTAAACCTTTTTCTGTAATTTATTCATCATGAAGCTTTAGAATTTAATGCGGAAAGAATAAATAGCGTTATTTATGAATAGCATTTTAAATTATTATATTTACTTTGCCTTAACTAAAACAAATGTATCACGTTGAAATGTGCTTGCATTCACTTTACGGCTGTTTATTTTCACTAACTACCTCCTTAAATGGAACGCAATTTTTCGAGAAAATATTGCGTTCTTTATCATTTGATGCAGATATTGCTCTACACGCACCAAAACTTTTCTAAGCTCATTCGCTATTAAATTATTTAAATTAATAAATTATAAGTAGAAGTATTTGCTTGATTATCATCATTTATAATATCAAAAATTAAAGTCAGGGAAATATAACTGAATTAGTTCATACTTTTGTCGTACTCGCCGATTTAAATTTGAAATTAATTACGCATCTTATATTTAAAGCTCGTGACATTATAAACATTTCCTTTATTATTTGAAATAATTGTTTGTTTACTTTGCTTTATATTACCTTCGTAATTTGTTTCTGTTTCTGTATTAATCTTTAGAATTTTTTAAGACTTATACATAGTCTAATTTACGTAATATCGTTTTCTAATAACGCTAGAATAGTTTGTGTACGTTAACACTGGTAGAACTAATTTAATCTAAATAATATTGGCGTTTATTAAATTTGTATTATATTTGAACAACTTTACTTAACATAATTATTAGAATTTATAATATTTTTATAAGTTTTTTAATAAATATTTAGAACAGTGTGTTGAAACATCTTTATACAGAAAAAAGCAGAATATACAGGGGGCCCACTTAAATAAGCCCCCCCTTAGCTTCAGAACGGCGTCAGCTTTAGTCATGAAAGTACTGTCTAGATATAGCAAAACGTCTATGCGCTATGCGATGAGACAACAAACAACGCCACCTGGTGGTAAACTTCGGAGTTAGCGCTCCTATCTCGAAAACAGTACAAAATAGCGGGAAAATGTCAAATACAAAGTTGTAAACGTTATCGATTTATTACAAAAAGACACCTTGTGCGCATTAATACGAAGAACAGAACGCTTAAACCGCGCATTTGTTTGTGCACGATTTCCGAAACTGTGAAGTCACAAAACGGGTTAAAAAGAGAAAGACAATTAGTTATCAGAAGATACCTTTATTTTTGGTTGTCAAAGTGCTCTCCGCCATCTATAATACACATTTGAGCATTTGCCTGAATTTTACTTTGCACACGTTTTAGCATACAATTGGTGCTCTAGCACAAGCAACAGTAATAGGTCTTCGAAAGTCTTGCAATGTTGGCGGAAAGGCCGCATACACCTGCTGTTTGAGTTATTCAAACAGATAAGAATTATGGGGACATTCTTTGTCCGAAAAATGACATTTTCTCCTATTGTCCATGTCTTGTGACGTCACAATTTTGGAAAATGCGAACAAACGAAGGCACATTTTAAGCGTTCTGCTCTTCGTATTAATGTGCACAAGGTGTCTTTTTGTTCTAAATCGATAACGCTCTGCAACTTTGTATTTGATATTTCCCCCCTATTTTGAACAGTTTTCGAGATAGGAACGCTAACTCCAAAGTTTTCCACCAGGTGACGTTGTAAGTTGTTTCATCGCTTAGGGCATAGACGTTTTGCTACCTAGACACTACTTTCATGGCTAAAGCTGCCGCCGTTCTGAAATTAAGGGGGTCCTTTTTTAAGTGGGCACCCTGTATAAATTGTGTTGATGCAGGTATAAATCTTAACTTTCGAACTTTCAGTCCATGCTTTCATTGAATTAAGATTATTATGAAAACATTTGACTGATCTTTTAAATGACAATTGTCTTTTTCCTTTGCATTACAACAGCTGGAAAAACGAATTATAAATTACTTTTTCAGCTCAAACTATGCATATAATATAAACACGTCGTCTTAGGACGCATAAGATGACTGTTATAGGCGCACATGTAGTATGTTATGCAATGCAATGTGCAGTTACATCGGAATATACTTAGGAATTATATACACGGTTAATTTTGCTGTGGCGTCTCATAAATTAGCTCCGTTAAGTCATTTAGATACTTTAGAAGCATCACAAATTTTAAGATTATGTTATTTTACTAATAAATTATATATGGATTTATTATTTAAAAATGTAAAAAAAAATTCGCTGATATAATTATAAATTAGAATTCTTTTATTAAATTGAAGATGTATGCCCGTCTAAACGAGCTGTTATTCTGCCAACAATATCTCAGATCTGATTGTCACAGATTTCCTAACGAAACCTGTAGTAGAAAATCTCATGAACATTGGCAAAGTGCTTAAGAAATTTAAAAAAATTATAATTTGTGGTACAATTTAGATGTAAATATATAATAACATTAAAAGTAAACAATAAAGGTCCGGAATTCCATCAACTACAAAACTTCATTATGAAAAACATTCTTTGTGAAATACGTGTTGTCGTTTAACAATATTCCTTGTTGTGTGGACTTTTTCATTCGAACTTCAGCATGGCTGTGATTTCGGCATCTTAATAAAACAACACAAAGAATCAGCATTAATAAAAAAGAAATGAAACTGCTCATTAATCTTTACTACAATCTAGCATGAATAAGCAAATTTACGATCCCATAACTATCGCCGATATATCTGTCAACTTATACATAAAAAACGGCAGCGGATCTAAGGATCAATAGCACGGTTGTCAAGACTCTGCACTTCAAATTCGACGTTGCGCGTTCGTTCCTCGCTTAGTTTAATTTTGCTTTGAAAAAACCTGAATGAGTTTTCTGGCACCAAAAATGAAATTGTGATTTGCCCGTCCGATAATGACGTAGACTAAAGAGGCAGGATTATTTCTAACTCCGCCCTGCACTACCGACATCTCTTGGTTTTTATATTATAGATGTGATTGACATAAACAAAATAAAAATTCTTATGTAGCAGCAATTTAAATACATCCTTCATTTATTAAACGTTGACAAAGCTTTTGTAAAGTACTTGCTAGTAATTTATTCCAATCGAAAAATTACCATAGTAATTGTTCCCCTTCGTCATGTTTTGCATTACGGAAAAATGAAACTAGAGAAACACTATAAAAACAAGCTTCATAGGCATGAATTCATGACTTAGAAAAACATGAGTTTATTTAGATAAGCATATATTCATTAATCATTCTATAATTCAAATATGTTTGTAAACTTTATAAATTAATAAAAAATTATGTTTGCTCTTTATTCAAAGAAATTTGATATTTAGTTACATTGAGTAATAAATTGAAAATCAGTTGAGAATGCTTTATATGTCGAATTTTACAACATTTTTGAAAAAGCTGCAAAATATTAGAGTAATTTCAACCTTTTTCTTACGAGCGATACAGATGTTGTACCTCTCAGCTCTTAGGATTTCGCACCTCTCGGAACTAATTTGCATGCTCTTTAATTAACCTGAAGATCGATTCACGCACATCTCTTTTTGTATGCATCCGTGTCTGATGAATGTATTTATTGCTAATGAAAAAATGTAAGAATATGCACCGTCACCTGCGTAGATTTTATCCTACAATAACTTGAGGAGGAAAGAGAATAATTTAATTTTTTGTGGAAAAATCACCGATTTGAAAGAATGATTTATAGATTTTATTGATTTAAATGTTAAATATTAGTTTTTAAATGTGTTTTAGACATGCATGAACTTGTAATTTAGAGATCCATGAAGTCATTATACTGAAATGCATATCGGCAATGAAAGTGCCATAACTAACAAAAATCACGTTGGGTTGAAATCCGCTAGTCGGTACCCCTCCGCCAAAGGATGCCAAGTCGCCAACACCAAAAAAATTAAAGATGGCTGATAAGGTAAACAATGAAATCAAGAGGTCATAGTAACAGATTAATTGCTTTCAGTTTAAACGAAATTTCATTTTTAACAGAAAATTCATTGATTATTTTTTATTTTCGAACCTTCAAAGGTCGTGTTTCTTTGTTTATAGCATCAGTTAGCAGCCATCTTGCTTTTTGTCATTTTGCGACTGGACATTGGTTGGCAATATGAGGTGATACCAACAAGTGGATTTCATCCAAATTCAGTTTTTGATATACGATCTTTTTTACTTTCAGCGCCGATATATTCACAATTTAAAAATAAACGAATTCACGATCATTATAATTCAAAATTTTCTCTTTTTATGCGTCACAGTCGGACCTCTATTTAACGAAGTCGCTAAATTCCGAAAAAAAGTTGATTATATGGAAAATACGTTAAATCGAACTCACATTTTAAAATACTTTAAACTACACAAAACAGATTTTAAATTCATAAACACTAAATATTATTAAAAAAGTAATTAATCACACCTTTATTTTGTAAATTAATATCTATTTGTTTTATATATTTTACTCATCAAAAAGAAATCTGCAAGGAAAACAAGAATGAAACAAAACATTGTCCGGGAATACACTGTATTTTCAATTAAAAACTAATTTTATATTAAAATTAATGAATTTTAGCATTTCATCATATGAAGGTTTGTTGATTTCTGTATCATGATCATTTCCATCTTCATCAACTTCGTCTTCATCGCAATTCATTTCTGTATTGTTTATATTTTTCACACTGTTAACTTCAAAACTGCCTCATCCACATCTTCATAGACACATGCTTTTAAACGTTTTGAACAAGAATTCGATGAATCATAATTTTGTATCTTATCACGATTTTTTTTTATTATGGTTGATAAGCTGTTTGGAGGAATACTAAATTTTAAAGCAATATCCTTTTTTTCACGCTTTTATCCACCTGATGAAGAATTAAATTTTTTTCTTTGATGCTCAAGCACTTTCGATTTGACATTTTCCAGCTTCAAGGTCATTGATCACCATAAAATGTGTTAAAAGAAAGAATAAGTTTGAAATGTTTAGAAATATTTTGAGAAATGGGGAGAAATAAAATATTGGATCACAAGAAAAAGTTCGTTAAATAGAGAATGCACTTCGCTATTTGGAGGTTATTTTACGAAGAAATTCGCAACATGTTCTTGGTTCCAAGAACAAGTTCGCAAAATAGAGGTTCGTTAAATAGAGGTCCGACTGTATTTTCATTAATGAACAACATTACATTAATATTTATCTTTCATAAACACTAATAATTTTCAACATCTATTTGATATTACATTTCTTGTTCAACACGATTTTTTAAAACTCCGTCTCCCTACCAACACCAAGTTAAAGACATAATGATACACATGGAACTGGGGGAAAAACTGAAAGAAAAAATGCGTGTTATTACAAAAATCATAACACTGTAACGCATTTTTTCTAGTTCCCTGAAATATGCACGTTCGAGAACTTAATGATGCGATTTCGGCCCGAAGGCTATGTTTGTAATTTTTATGAAAGAAAAAAATATATATCTGTATATATATATATATATATATCCCAGTAACCGGACGTAATGGCGGAGAAAGATCTAGAATACTTACACGCGCAGTTTTCATGCCGGGAGTATAAAAAAGTACTAAGTTATTCTCTAGTTTTTGCGAGCTACACGCCTGACGATTTTGCGCTTAGTTTTTCGCCTCATTTGTCGCAAGGGGAGGTGCGAAAAATTATTTCAGGACTTCCCTTTTTCTTGGATTCTTTAGACGTGCTTTTCTTTTTCGAGCCAGATACGATGGCTATATTTTGTAATGCAGTCTTTCGATTGAAAGTAAATTATTCTTTTGCCATTGGGAACCATATGAAGTCATTAAAAAGAATAGAAAAGTTCAAGAATAATTAATTAATTCCTTTCTAGATATTCTACAAATGAAGTGAAATAAGTATTTTGTGGGGTACTCTTATAATGACACAAGTTTATCCAAATTTCGGGAACTACCATTATTATCAGGGGGCGTACGGTTATATACGAACAGGATAATCGAATCGTATATTTAAAATAAATAATAGCTAAACAAAATATATATAAATGATGGATTGAACCAACGGGTTTGACATTCGTTTTTACTTTCTCGTATACGAAGTATACAAAGTGAAAGTATTGTAATCGTCAAAAAATTCGAACTCGAGATTTTGACGAATCTCCACGTTTTAGACCTCCCTGAGTCCGAAAAACACAATTTTGGAATCATGTCTGTCTGTGAACACGATAACTCGACAACTATTAGAGATACGTGGATGAAATTTGGTACGTGGTCTTTTCATAATCCGCAGGTTTCTATCAAATTTTGGCCAAATCCGTCTACGGGAAGTTTCTCCGTCTGTCTGTCCGCGTTCATGTGAACTCTATAACTCCGAAACTTGAATATCTAGATGGATAAAATTCGGTACACAATTTTATCATCAGGAGTGTAGGTCCGTATCAAATTTTGGGCCAAATACGGCAAAGGGTTGACTGTCTGTCTGTATAATCACATACTTCTGAACGCCATAACTACTAAATACAACTACTTAGATAAGGGTCCGTTCAAATATTACGTAAGCACCTATGGGGGAGGGAGGTTGTTTGCGATTTGCTTATTTTTGCTGACAAGGGGAGAGGGGGGTATGAGTGATGCTTACGTAAGACATTAAAATGCTACGTAAGACATTATTATGCTTTACTTCCGAAAATCTCTTGTAACTTGCAAAAATAATTTAATTAAAAAAATTAAATTTGAAAAAAAATTTGGCAAAAGAAAATGAAACTTGATTTTTTAAAATTGTGATAAACGAAGAAATTTTCTTAAGCACAATTGTAAGGAAATTAAATATATATATTTTTTCATTTTAAGCCGAGTTAGAGTTTTTTATTTGAATTAAGTCCTAAAATTTTTAAAATTAGATTATTACTGTTATACGTTTTGTGAAAAAAAGAAGGGGGGGTGAGTTGCCGTTTGTTTACGTAATTATAAGAGGGGGATTTGCGATTTGCTTATTTTTGCTGACAAGGGGGAGGGGGGTGTCAAAAATTACCAAAAACATGCTTACATAATATTTTAACGGCCCCTAAATGAAATTCTGTATGTGATCTTCTAACCCTAATGGTAGATCTGTGTTCATTTTTCATTTCAATCGGTTTAAAAAAAGGCATTCAAATTGCATATTAGATTTTCTTTATCTAACAAGGCCAAATTGCGTATTGGAGCTACTCGTGACCTTCGAAATCGCGCTACTAATACCTCCTTTCGACTTACTCGCGCGCCATTTTGGATAGTCGTGGCATTCTGGGTTAGAGGAGGTTCGCAATTTTTTCTCCACCATGTTAGGGACGCTTGTTCGCTTTACTGCCTTTTAGCTTATTTTTTCTCTACATGTGTTGGGAGTATACGAGAAAGTTTAGGGGAGACCACTCTCGCTGGTTTGTAAGGCAATCGCAATGCTGCTCGTTATTTTAAACGCATTTGCGATGAATATACATTCATTCAAACCGTTTTAAATAACGAGTTAAGTAAGGATTTAAAACTTCCGTATTCATTTTTCTCAGTATTTTTTGAAACAAAATTGCAATGGTGCTGTTTTAGATATGATTTATCTCATTTTTGAGATCTCAACTTGCTCTCCTTCTTTTATTATATTAGTAGTAAATATTAAAATTATATAAAATGTAATAATATACGAAAATCAGTTATAAATAAAGTACTGAACCCATGATTTAAAAACTTTCAATTTCGTGTATCTTCCATATATCCGGAGCCTGTTCATGATGATGGTCG
The DNA here is from genome assembly GCA_013235015.1 of Araneus ventricosus. Taxonomy (NCBI): domain Eukaryota; kingdom Metazoa; phylum Arthropoda; class Arachnida; order Araneae; family Araneidae; genus Araneus; species Araneus ventricosus. The sequence continues at coordinate 13,022 of BGPR01016613.1, read as the reverse complement.
TTTTTTGGAATTGTTTTAGAACGTAAATAAATAATACTTTTTGATGCAAACCGTTATAAATAACGGACTAAATAAACAAATCTTTCCCATTCGTTCTTCTCCTTCATTTTAAAGCACCTTCACAATGTTGCTTCCACTTCTGATAATCCGTTTAAGTTACTATGTTGGATTAAATTCATAAGATAAAAAAGAATTTTCTAGAAAGACCTCGAACTGTCAACCAATTTCTACTGGCTTCATGAACTTTCTGGAGATTACGTCACTTCCTACGCAATGAAGTCACTTCCTGTTGAAGTAGTATAAAAGCAAACTCTCAAGCCAAGAAGAGGAAGTTGGAATTTGATCAGCAAACAAGCTGGTGAGCTGATAAGAAACCTTTGAGCGCTGTGTTGAGATTTATTCGTAATGTCTGTTGTGAATTTTCACGAGTGCTCTTTTAATACTTGTGCTACGTTTCTTTTCTTAGAATATTTGTAAAATAAAGAGCTTTATTTTTTTAATCCTGCTTATCGGACTGCATTCACGAACACCCACAAGACAATTTCGCTACATTTAAAATTCTTTTTGTCGCCAACTTTACCGCCAAGTTGCCAAAATGGACGCCAAGATTAGCATCTCAGAGAAACAAATTTATAGCTTTGTAACACTATATTGTATGTCAAGCAGTGAGTTTATCTATACCTTGTCTAGCTTTTCGCATTACTCTCCATTTCATGTCTTGTGCTGCGAAACCAATAAACAGTTTTGAAATTTTTTTTATCGACCACTGTAACCAAGTGTGTATATCGATGATACACCACTAATTTTTATAGGTATATTTTTAAGAGTATGTGAAGAATTCAGAATACAACACTGATGTTGTAGGAACATGAAAATGTACGTGAAAAATGTTTTCAAATGCAGCAAAAATATTGTGGTTTTTCAGCTCATAATTATTATTTTCTTTATGTCTCATCCTGTAATTTAACCCCATAAAATAACTCAAAAAGACATTTGGACTCTCGCACAAAGATTTCGTTAACATATGAATGAAACTGACAATACGAAAAATATGCAAACTGACGTAGAAATATTTCCTAATATAGTCTGACCACGGATTCCGAGACTACCAGTTTTGGACGATTTTACACCGGAAAGGGGGTCATATGAGCGTATTTCCGGAGTTCTTTGTTAGATCACGCTCAGTAAAATGTAAACATCACCCTTCCATTCTTCACTTTACCCCTATTTTGATGAAAATAACTCCGCCTGGCGCATGCGCAAAAGCGCAGAAGTTTCCCTAATCCGTTGCTATACAATACTTTTTTCTTGTCTAATCTTAGTATTTACCTTCAGATTATAAAATTAAAATACAGCCAATAATAAACAAGCTGCGCACTAGACATTTGACAAAGCAGTGATAAAAAAACTATTACATTAGATTCCCGCTAATCCGTACCCCGCTTATCCGGACACACATCCGGTTAATCCAGACGGGATTTCTAAAAAATCTACGTCAGTTCTTGTTAATCCTACATCAACCCATTTAAAACTTGTGTTACGTACATTTTAAGGCACATTCCTTTCAATCAGGACTTTCGACGATCCGGTCAGGGTCCGGTCCTATCTAGTCCGGATTGTCGGAATTTTATTGTGTCTGAAATCAGGGAAAAAGATACGAGGCGTGTCCGGAGAGTAAGTACCGTTTTGGAAAAACTCGCATAAAAAATGTTTTTTCGAAACAAAATTTATTTTTACATGAAAGAGCATTTCGTAAACTATTTTTCTACATAGTTACTACCATTGTTCAGACATTTGTCATAGCGAGAAACCAACTTGTCTACACCCTCTTCAAAGAAAGATGCCGCCAATGAAGACAGCCACTGCTGAACACCGTTTTTTTGCGTCGCCATCGCTGTCAAAGCGCCTACCTCTACAATCACGCTTCAAGTTCAAGAACAAACCCAAGTTCCATCACCGGTCACAATTTTGTCTAGGAATTTATTGCCCTCTTCACTGCATCGGGTACGAAATTTCAAAGCACTGCCAAGTCACTTCGTTTTGTGAACATACGTAAGCATTTTCGGAACCCAACGGGAACACAATTTGCGATAATTTAAGCGATTTGTGACAATCTCATGCAAAACAGTTTTTGAAATTTGTGGAAACTCATCACAAAGCATTCTTATTGCGAACCGTCTGTTTTCACGAATTTTCTCATTCACTTTTGCAACCAAACCATCATTGACAACAGAAGGTCGCCCACTCCGTGCTTCGTCATGAACATTGGTGCGTCCATCATTAAATTGTCGAACCCACTTTCTAACCATTCCATCAGTCATTACATTTTCACCATAAATCTCTACAAATTGACGATGAATTTCAGCTGGCTTAACTTCCTTTGCGTTCAAAAACCGTATTACAGAACGCACTTCACAGTCGGCGGGATCGGCAATCGTCTTAAACATTTTGAACGCTCACTGACACATGTAAACACAACACAATCCGGCTGCAATGGCGTCAGTGGACAGACAATGAACCAGAGACACGTGTGCACATGCGCGGAACTGCGACAATAACGCTGCGGTGGCGGTAGAACGAAACGGCACTTACTTTCCGGACACGCCTCGTAGTTACACTGGCCCTAACGTGCTTCTTTTGGTAAGGCGCTATGGTGAACGGGTGGACTGAGCTCCAAATTTTTCACGGAGGAACTGTTACAGGCGATGGCTATTGTCAGCAAGTAGTCCTCCCCACCTTCATCCATTATGGCATGACATTGGTGCAGGTTTCGTTTTCATGGAAGATAACGCCAGCTCACATCCTATTCATGCTGTTGAAAAGCTTCTAGAAAGTTACGATATCCCAAGAATGGATATCTTCAATAAATGTTTATTTATTTATTGTTTATTCTTCCTGTTTTACTTTTTTTCGTGTACGCCTGTTTTTATTTTATTGACAATCGTTTGTACCAACGCTAGTCTTTCGATAAGGGTTTTTTTCTGTTGCATACTGTATGGGTTCTATTCACTTTCTCGCTAGTGTGCTTTCTTCGGTTCCGTGTCCGATGCGCACAGGCGCATTTCCGCACATCATTAACAAGTGGAATTTGCGCACACATTGTAGGTTTACTGGATCCTAATTGCCTTTGGCAGGAAAACTTGGCGTACAACTAGAGGGGCAATAGAGAATGCATACTTAAGAGAGTGATTGATGGGTTGGGGTTCTTTTCTATGAGATAATCACCACTTTCCCAAGGGAAATTGATGATTACATTATTCATGTATTTTCAATTTATTTAACATAACGATTAATTTATATGGATTATTTGTTTAATTTAAATTATATCTGTATTATCCTTATGCTTGAAAATAACATCTATTAAGGTCCTTAGCATTTTCCCATGGAAGCATAGTTGTGTTATCAGGGGCACGAAGTGTCATTCTCCTACTGACATTGATTGATTGCCATATGTCAAAGGTTTTCAATGCGCCAAAGCCAAATCATATAGACATTGATAATGTTTACAATACTGCAACTTTTCTAACGCTTGTGCGCAAAGAACACTACTTATTGATTTATCGAAAATGCGACTGTGCGCAAGTTCCACAATACCCTTTCTTCATACTTAGAGAACAAAATAATGTCCCTCTGTTCTGAATTTCATGACTCCAAGGTGACTTTTAACATCATGCAAGAAAAACAGTCGCTGCTTATCTTTTGCACGCCAGTGTATTTTATGTCATTAATTATACATTTATACGATGTTTCAAGAATTTTTAGCAATTAATTCTATTATGTTTCTATGATTTTCGCTATACTGAAACCCATTTTTTAATAGATACTTCAGAAATACATGCCTGACTTTTATAAAAGCATTTAATATGCGACTTGAAAAGAAAATTTTTACAATTTATTTAAGCCAAGTAGATATCAACATTTAACATGATAATATTATTAAGTTCTAAATAATATCCTATTTAAGTTTTTATTCAATAGAAATGGACAATAAAAATGCATCCTGAATTTGGTCCCTCAAAATTTCACTTATGAAACATTATATTTTTAGAGGCTTTGTGCAGATTTATAATTCAAGCTAAACAAATTTTAATCAAAATAAAAAAATGCTCAAATCTACGACCAGCAAAATTATAATTATTGTAAAAGTATATGTTTGTAATTCTTTTAATTACAATCCAGTTCTTAAGAAATTCATTTGAAAGATTATATTGCTTCACTAACAAAAACTTTTTTAATTAATAGAAAATTCATCAAAAATGCTTCAAAGCAAGAATATCTAATTTCAGATACAGGGGAAGGGTGCCTATCTCGGACAAAACAGGACATTTTTTTAATTAATGCACAGTGATAGAAAAATAATTTTGATGAAAAACAAGCAGTAGCTTTTTTTTGGATCTTTATAGCCATGTAATTAATTTTTCCTGAAATACGCTAAGGGAAATCGGAACCCTCTATACCGACAATGTTAAATTGTCCCTTTTCGATGCACCGTTTCCCAAACTCTGTTATAGATGCATGTTTGAAATTTATTATACAGGTAAAGTACACATTTCTCATTATACTGAAATGAGCTTTTGGTTAATTTTTAATAAATTTACAAAATATTTCATTAGACATAGTGAAGTTTTACCCTATTTTGACACAAAAAATTTGTAAAAATTAAATTTTTGATTTTTTAAAAAAAATCTTAAATCAGTATAATGAGAAAGGTGTACTTTACTTGTATAAAGAATTTCAAATATGTATCTATAACAGATTTTGAGAAAAGGGACATCGAAAATGGCCAATTTAACATTGTCGGTTTTGACACAAAAAATTTGTAAAAAATTAATTTTTGAGTTTTTTTTAAACTCTCATTTCAGTATGATGAGAAAGGACTGCTTTACTTGCATAAAAATATTTCAAATATGTATCTATAACAGATTTTGTGAAAAGGTACATTGAAATTGGCCAATTTAGCATTGCCGGTTTCGACACAAAAAATTAGTAAAAAATAAATTTGTGAGTTTTTTTTTAAAAAGTTCAACTCAGTATAATGAGAAAGGTGTAGTTTACTCGTAGAAATAATTTCAAATATGTATCTATAACAGATTTTGTGAAAAGGTACATCGAAAAGGACCAATTTAACATTGTCGGTTTTGACACAAAAATATTTGTAAAAAATAAATTTGTGAGTTTTTTTAAAAAGGCTTAATTAGATATAATGAGAAAGATGTACTTAACTTGTATAAAAAAATTCAAACATGAATCTATAACAGATTTTGAGGAAAGGTACATCGAAGTAACAGGGTTAGGATTAACGGACTTAGCTTTCCAACTCCACTTAAAATTATTTGTTACGTTGACCTTAATACAGATTTAAATAGCAAAAATTCTGTAATTCGATGCTCGTGTCAGAGACGTCATTGTATGTTAAGGGGTTAATTCCGATGGAAAGGGCTTAGCGATGGTCCGATTCGGCGACTTTCTCCTATAGTAGCGATGGTCCGATTCGGCGACTTTCTCCTATAGTAGCGATGGTCCGATTCGGCGACTTTCTCCTATAGTAGCGAAGATTTCAATGCCTGAGATAGCGTGCTTGGCAAACTGAATCTCGTTCACAACAGTCTTCTCTTCAGTTCAGCTTGAGAACGCAAACAAATATCTGAAGAGCCAATTCCCGTGTCGTCACACGGGAATTGACTCTTCAGTCTGTCATGAGACACAGAACGCCACTAAATCTCTAACTACCAATTTTCTTATACTTGCTGTGGATTTATGTCCTCTTCCCTCCTCTCAATAGATTCCAAAATTAAATTAGTTTGATGCATTTGACATGCATTAACTTGAGTTTGAATTGACTTCATCATTAAGTGTTGCAAATTTCACTTTATTAAAACCATTGAAAAAATGTTTGAATGTTTCATATCGCAATGAGTTTCGTTTTATTTTTGAACAATCGTCGTATGAGCCACTCGTAATGAGGACTATTTTGCGGGGGCCACAATGCCCGATGAAGTCGTGGCAGCCGGTCATTCAACATAGACCCGGATGCTAAGGCAAGGCGGAGTGATGGCTCGTTCGTGATTATTCTTGAAGAAGTTTGATTTAATTTTTACTAGCTGATGCCCGCGACTTCTTCAGCGTAGTAATACACTATTGGTACCTTGTTGCTCAGGATAAAAGTACATTCCCCTCTAATAGTTTTAATGTAAAAAATTCTTCTATATAAAATATCATAATACTATATTTTGCAAGGGATCTATATACCATAATAACGGCAATTTATACATCAATATTTGTAGATATAGTTAACTTAATAGATTAAGTTAGAATTTCCAACTTTATTTTCCGGGCTAAGAGGATTTTGAGAACCAGAAATTCCAAAAAAAAAATCCAGTTAATTAGAATGTAGACAAACATCAAATGCGAAAGAATTAGAAAGTGTTCGTAAAAGAACAGAGAAGAAAGAAGAAATTCGTAGACTTAAAGAACAATAAAAGAATTGTTGGAGATTGTGTTTGAAAACATTTTCCAAAATTAGTTAAAATTTATCAGAATGTCGCATGGAAATGAAATTGGTATCATTGAAATGTTAATTTTTTGTACTTTAAGAAGACATTAAAATGGATTTTGGGCAATAATATGCTCCAAAGTTATTGCGGAAAAACGTTAGAATTTAAGGTAATTTTTAATTAATTAATGTTCTAATTAAATTTCGAAAAATCCTTTCTTAGTGAGCACCTATTATCCAAGGAGCAACCACCTGCCAAACTGCAAGTTTCTAGCCCCAGTGGTTTTTATTGCCCGGGCTAAGAGGATTTTGAGAACCAGAAATTCCAAAAAAAATCCATTTAATTAGAATGTAGACATACAATACATCAAATGCGAAAGAATTAGAAAGTATTCGTAAAAGAATAGAGGACAAAGAAGAAATTCGTAGACTTAAGAACAATAAAAGCATTGTTGGAGATTGTGTTTGAAAGCATTTTCCAAAATTAATTAAAACTATCAAGACGTCGCATGGAAATGAAATTGGTAGCATTGAAATGTTAATTTTTTGAACTTTAAGCAGACGTTAAAATGTGTTTTGGGCAATGATATGCTCCAAAGTTATTTATAACTAAATTTTTAATTAATTAATGTTCTAATTAAAATTTCGAAAAATCCTTTCTTAGTGAGCACCTACTATCCAAGGAGCAACCACCTGCCAAACTGCAAGTTTCTAGTTCCTGTGGTTTGGGAGATTCGGTGATGAGTCAGAAAATGACTTTCTCTTTTATATATTGTCATGTATTTCAGCATAGCATTAATAATCGTGGAGCCTTCTTTATCAAAAATAATATATTTATTGGACGTCTTCCACAGCACAAACATGTAAGACAAACACATACACTTATATCACAAACATTACATCAATCACTGACATCGAATTCCATCTTAAAACATGAATATTCTTTTCCGTTGCTAGGCAACGTCAGCAAAAGACAAATATATCGTTGCCACACTATTTTTATAATTTTTAATTTTTTGGAAAACAGGCAGGAATGTTATATCTTTGACATTCTCGAATACTTACACAATACCTACGTTTTGTATCTAGCTGCGTTGTTCACTGAAAAGAGTATATTATGCATGTTGGCCTTCTTCCTTTAACCAATCGAGTCCAAGTTTAGTTACAGATCAAGAAATTTAGCATCAAACCTACATACATTTCATTTATGTTGCTGAATGGCATTTAGGAGATTTCACGTCAATGAATTTTGTACAAAACTTGATTGAAATCCACAATTTTGTTGAGAAGATTACATATCAAATTTCATTTCAATAGCTTGCTCCATTTTTAAAACTGATGAACAAGCTAGGCAAATGAAATTTTCCTAGCGTTTCAATTCCTACTATTAGTTCACACTCTCCCTATGTATATTTATATATATATATATATATATATCTTGTTCAAATTTTCACTCGTTAATAAAATACTTTTTATTCATCCACTCCAGTTCAAATACATTTTTTAAAACTTGTAGTGGATGACACTTGATGTTAATACAGTTTTTTCAAATATTAATTCATTAATTAAATTTAATTAAATAATTAATTAGATCTCTGGAAAAAAATTCTTTTTCAGATTCTTTTTTCATTTGGGTTCTAGTCAACACCATATATAGAAAGGAAAATGGAAAATTGCAAGGAAATTCGCTTTCTATTTTGCCACTTAATATTGTGATTCTGTCATATGTATATACATATTTATATTAATTGTAATTATTTAATAAAAAGTAACTAAAATAAAATTTTTCTTTGTTGACCTAAGTAGGAAATGACTTTAAATTTTTTTTATATTACTTGTTATTATGTCAGTCTGTCTGTATAGCGTGCATAAACAAACTGACATAATTCCAACAATGTTCCTTGCACTCAGGAAGGTCTAAAACATAGAGATTCCTCAAAATCTCAATCTCGTTTTTCTTAATAATTACAATACTTTCTTTCAATAATTTGAAAACCAGGAAGTATAAAAGCTTTTATTAAAGCCGATTTTTTTAACTATATAGAATAAGATGTCAAATTTATTTCTCAAAAAAACACAAATTGAAATTGCGAAGCAGCTCAAGAATAATTTCTACAGTCCGATAAATTCATTCTTCCCAAGAGTTAAATCGCAAACTTAAGTAATACAATTTTATGTTCTCCCCTTCCAACCACGAATCCCGCAAACTCTTGAATAGAATCCACAAGGTCATTAAACTTCAAAGAGAGACCGCATAAAAAGTCTTTTTGTACATCTTTGAAACAGTCGTGCTTTTTCGGAAAGCCTGCTACTTCGAACGTGAGGGTTTGATTTTTTTTCTTTTTTTTTAATTCCTTTTAATTCTCGAGAGCTCCTTCACTTAATTCTGTTGCCGCTTTTGAATGATTTTTGTCTTCCAATCAAAAATCTTAAGAGTTTGTTGCAGAAGCTATTGCGTTTCTTTATTTCTTCGGTAAAATCTGTTATAAAGATTTAGATTATTATTCCGGAGATAGTCAGGTATTTTTATTTAAGGATATGTCTGCATATTTTGTTATGCTAGAGTTTTTTTTTCATTCTAAAAATAAATCACTATGGTAACAAGCATACATTCTTAAAAGAATTAAAAATACTCTTTTTATTTCCTATGTTTTGTAGTGAGGTGTAAGCTATTTTCATTAACCCTTAAATGCCAGATTTTTTTAAAAAAATGATTTTTTTTTACTTTTCTTTCTTGAAAAAACATGAGAAAAATAATTTTAAAAATCCTACTTTACCCATATTTACTATTTATTACCCATCAACAACATTTTTTACATTTACATTACAACATTAACATTTTACATTACAACAACATTTGGACATTAGTTGAGAAAAAAGTGCCCCTTATAAAATTCTATAATATTAAACACAGAAGAATTTTAATAACTACCCAGATAGCAATTTTAGTTTGCAGCAAACTTGCACTGCAAATCTGCAAGCTTGCAGCAAGGTTGACACGACAAGAGTGCAAGTGTGAAACAAGCCTGCAGAAAGTTAACGCAAGCTTCAAAGTCACCATGCGACGAACTTGCAGCAAGCTTGCCACGTCAAACTCATTGCAAACATAGCAAAAACAGAGTACGAACACAACCTCGGATTAGAACTCGCGACCTAGCGCTTGCTAAGCGGACGCTCTAACCACTCGGCCAGATAAACTCTGAGAGGAGAAGATAAATTTCGCTAATGCATCGTTCGATTCGATTCGTATATGATTTATTTTAAACTCTTTTCTTGATTTCATTAATTTTTTTAAAAATTTTGTGTTGAGAACATGATTTGAAATCAAAGAGAGTGCGATTTTCGCTAATAACTACCTTCTGCTAGTAGAATAAATAATGAAATTAGGGTTCACACACACAAAAGTAATTACTTTTAAAATGGGACAAAAATGAAGTTATTATTTTTCAACAAACATTGACTGTTTTTTAGGTTTAATTTTGTTTATAAACGTTAAAATTTCAACATTAAGAAAAAAGCGATATAGTTTTCTTTAAAGTGCGAGTTCTATATTAGTAAAAAGATGGAAAATGTTTCAAAATTTTTTTTTATAAAAAAGTTAGTTTTTCCACAAATTATCATTGATTTATTGAATTAATAACTAGAAGTACGGTCTAGGAGATCGTACGTGCTATCTGGGTAAGTATACGTACAAGGAATTTCCTTCAACATTATAGAGTAAAAACAATGGCATCCTGAAGTGTACAAACAAAGAAAAAGGATACAGCTTCAAGAGAAAAGCATCAATATATTTTTATTTTTTATCAGCACTCAGGCTACCATCCATATATTGTAAATTGATTTAATAACATTTTAGTATGTATTCTCTTGGTAACAACAGGTTTTAGAGATTCAATTTTATTCAGAATATTTTAGGAAAAGAAATTGGGTATGTTGCTTAAAGATAACGCTCGGAATTTAAGGGTTAAATTGGAGTACAATATTTCAGTATAAAAATAGGAGAATCAATTAAACTTTCATACCAAATATAAAGAATAATATGATCTTTATTCATCAAACATTGAAGAGGTTTGTTCTCACTTCAGCTTCAAATAAGTATGGCAGATATAATATCCCAGATAGCAATTTTAATTTGCAGCAAAGTTGCAGCAATCTTGCTCTGCAAATGTGCAACAAATTTCACATGACAAGAGTACAAACTTGAAACAAGCTTGCAGCAAGTTGACGCAAGCTTCGAAGTCACCACGCTTCAAATTTTCCACGTCAAACTATGGCAGAAACAGAGTACGAACACAGCCTCGGATTACAACTCGCGACCTACCGCTTCCTAACCTGACGCTCTAACCACTCGGCCAGCTAAATTCTGAGAGGAAAAGATAGATTTCGCTAATACATCGTTCGATTCGATTCTTATACGATTTATTTTAAACTCTTTTCTTGATTTCATTAATTTTGAGTTGAGAATATGATTTGAAGTCAAAGAGAGAGCGATTTTTGATAATAACTACGTTTTGCTAGTAGAATAAATTATGAAATTAGAGTTCAAAAGTAATTATTTTAAAATGGGACAAAATGTATAAGTGGTTATTTTTCAACAAACATTGACTGTTTCTTAGGTATAATTTTGTTCATAAACGTTCAAATTTTAACATTAAGGAAAAGGCGATAAAGTTTTCTTTAAAGTGCGAATTCTAATAAAAAGATGGAAAATGTTTCAAAATTTTTTTATAAAAAAGTTAGTGTTTTCACAAATTATCATTGATTTATTGAATTAATAAGAAGAAAGACGGTCTAGGAGATGCTATTGAAAATCGGATGTTTTTTTAAAACAGAGAAAGATCTTTCTCTGTTTCAGCGTCTTTTAGTGTGCTATCATCTTTGCAGCAAACTTGTTTTGCAATCGTGCTGTGAACTTGTCATGACAAATTCACAGCAAACTTGCATTGGAAGGAGGGGTGGCGCTTGTTGTCGCCGTGGCAAACTTGTGGCAATCTTGTTTTCCAAACGAGGATGGCGATTCTGCCTGGTTAATTTGCAGCAGTTTCGCTATAACATCGACGCGTCAAATTTGCCATGACAAGATAATATCAAGTAAAAATCAAACTTGCTGTAAATGTACGTGCTATCTGCGATGAAAACTTGTGGCAATCTTGTCGAAACTTGTGGCAATCTTGTTTTGCAAACGAGGGTGGCGATTTTGCCTGGTTAATTTGCAGCAGTTTCACTACAACATCGACGCGTCAAATTTGCCATGACAAGATAATATCAAGTAAAAATCAAACTTGCTGCAAATGTACGTGCTATCTGGGATGAAGCCAATACATAATCTCTAGTTCAAAATATCGTAGCAATGTTTTAGGCTTGGCTCATGTGCCTTGCCTTTTTCTGGCTACCCAGGTAGTATGACATGTATTACAATATTGTTTGGTATTATATAATATTATATGACACTATACAGTATTATACAATATTGCGAATATTGTCAAATATCTTACAATATTATACAATATCTTTATGCTACTGGGTAGATCGCATCAGCATTGAATTCTGTACGTAACAGTTTTTATATCATGCAGTTTACAGAAAGAATACCAAACTAAAACCATTATCATGTTAATAAAAGAGAAAGTGGAAATTCAGCTTTCATAATATAACGTTAACGTTATAAAAGGATGCGACTAAAAGATTAAATTTAAGAACATGTAATTGGTTTGAATTTGAGTACAATAATAAAAATCTCGTCAAAGTTTGAGTTTAAAATTTATTTTGAATAATTATTAAAATTGAAGTAAAAAATCGTACGGAAATAATCACTATTATTGTATCAATGAAAGGCATTTTTAAAAAATTTTAACCCTCTGACTGCTTATCCCTCGATTTCCATTGGTTGGAAGCAAGTCTATTTTCTGCTGCATCCTGCGATTTTCGCAAGCTAATGGGTTTGCTTAGTACTTTTAAAACGAAGAATCACGTTATACTAATAACGCCTTGCATGTAAATAACAATTCGCTTGGTTCAACGATATTTGAACATGTTTTCAAATGTTGCATCTAAATAGTAATTCTAAAAAAAATCGGCAGTCAGAGGGTTAAAGTGGTGTAAAAAATGCGATAATACATATCAAAGTTCTTAAGTAAAGACCTTTTACATCCAAAGAAGTAATTTCAATTAAAATTTCTGTTCTATGGATTTAACAGTCTAGCCTGCAGAGCGTTTTCAACCAAAGAAGTAACTACGTGCAAAATTTGGTAGCTCTGGATTTAACAATCTAGCCTGCAAAGCGTTTTCAACCAAAGAAGTAACTACGTGCAAAATTCGGTAGCTCTTGGTCCAATGGTGTGACTTGCAGAAAGTAGCACTCTAAGCGTAACGCACTCTATAGGAATTTTCCATCCAGCAATTTACAGAAAATATGCTAGCCTAAAAACATTATCATGATAAATGAAGAAAAATTACTCCCCGAAATTAACGAACTTATGATAAATACCTCATAACTGAAAAATATTTTATCCTGCTATAATATATTTAT
>BGPR01016612.1:18329-34171 GCA_013235015.1 Araneus ventricosus | reverse complement strand
TCAGAATAAATCAAATTCTTATAAATTTAAATTTTGCAAAGTAATACTCAAAATTGGTAAGTGAATATTTCTTATTCTTAATAAAAAACCCATATACCCTCTAGCATTTATTAGGCATTGATGCCAGAAAACAAATTTCAGAAACAAAACGAGAATAATTTCACTTTTTTAAATTATGTCAATAAAAATATTATATCAAATGAGACTATCATTAAAACATAATAAAACTCAAACTTTTAAAATTAATATTTCTTTGAATAACTAGTACTAAAATTTCAAAATTTAATATGGACACTGCAAATTAAGTTCAAATCAAAACCACGTTAAATATTTTTCTAAATGTATTCATATCAATTTATGATCAATCATAAAATATGCAAATCCAATACAGAACAATACCAAATAATTTTTTTTTTCAAATATAGAGCGAAAATCAAGTTAATAATCAACAGTGGAGAATTAAACAATTCATCGGTGAATAGTTATATTTTTGGTGCAATCACGTCGATGTCATTTAGAATATATTTTGTAGTTGTGTTGAACTAAGCTCAGTATTTTCAGAACCGATAACACAGGAACATTGAATGTATGAAAATTCTTGGCGAAATTATTATTGTTTTTATCACTTATTGGCAACAAAATCTTTTCTCGATTTGAAGAAAAGACACTTGTAATACAAACTTTCCATGATAGTTTTTGTCATCAGTGAATTACTTTTTTTTTGAAGAAAACACAGGGCATAAAACGAAATGAAGATTTGAAGCATAACATTCTTTTTTCCCTAACGCTGGCAAATTGAACATTTGTTTTAGGTTGTAGACGCTTCAGACTTCGCTGTAACTCTAGTGCAGGTGATAAATTTGGCACATTCTTCTGGGTAGAGAATCGATGATAGTCTAAATCACTTTGTATAACAGATGTGGAGAGGATTTGACTTTGCATTACGGAATTTTATTGCTACGGCATCTGATTTCCTGGACATCAGGAAAAGTACCAAAATCTGGTGTTGAATTTTCAGAGGCACTCATAGAAGTTCGATAAATTTGCAGCTATTTTGCAGCCATTTTTTTATTTCCATCCTCTCCATTACGTTGTTTCGCTTTTTAATTTTCACTTTAAGATATTTTCCCATACAGACCATCCTGTCGACTCTATATAATATAAGATAGTATTCGTTGTACGGTACATAACAAAACAGGCCAGAGTTGAATTCAAATTTCCATTTTATTTATCGGAGTGACGAAATCGCTTTACTTTATCTTCGTTTAAGTTTTTTTAAAAAAGTGAACAGAATATCCCTGACTTTTTTTTGGGTAAGGATTTTAACAGATAAACATGTGATCAAAGTGAAGTGAGAATAATAGCTATTTTAGTATATTACGTAAGTGTTTTAGGAAAATTCGTATGGACAATAAGTCCGCTGGATTTCGCGTGTTATGTGGTGACGTGAAACAATTAGAATATTCTTTATCAATAAATATGTCAAACGAGAGATTTAATATACCCAGAGCGGGAAATAGAAAACGAAACTGGAGTTGAAAAGTACTTTGAATACATTAAGAGCTTTAAAATATATAAATATTAGAATCTACCAAAGAAATTAAGTGAGATTATTACATTATATATATATATATATATATATACACTAACCGGTCGAAAGTCAGATCCTAACAAGAACCGGAAAACCTCATTCAATTTTACCGCCCATCACCCTCTTACTTAGTAAAATCGACCAAAAGTGCAAGTGCTTTTGATACGAACAGTAGTATTATATTACATAAAAAAAATAACATTTACAATCCAATTCTTTGATGATAAAATATTCTTTGTCTTCAGAAAATTACGTTTAGTGTTTACATGGTCACGATCAACTATCTGATAAATCATGACATTCTTTCTATCACAAAAAGGAAAACCAAAAGTTTTCATAAAAGCATTCGATCTTTTCATCTTTATAGCTTTCGTAGCTTTTTTTGTTTCTGTTTCTTTCAACAAAGTTAGTTCTTAAGGATTTGTTCTTGACAGTCTAGCTTTTGTTCTACTGTACCTTTGGGAAAAACCGAAAAGATAAAAGTGCCCTTAAAAACAGCCAAGTGAGTGATGTTCCAAAGCTAATATTTATCACTTGCAACTCCCAATATTTTGATTGATAACGGCAACTTGTGTGATCCAGATAATAGTTATTCCAAATGTATGATTTATTACGAAAAATCAGAAAGTCTTAGAAATTTAGTCTTGAACCATTCTTTGGAAGTCTAGTCAATTAATATTCTCCTGGAACAAATTACATTAGTTTGTAAATGAATGAGAAAGTATGTGCAGTGTAAAGATGTTTTATATCATAATTTGTTAATTCACAAATAAAATATAAAAACTAATTCTGTAGTTATGTGAGAAGCATGTCAAAAAATAAAAAAATAATAAGATTCTGCCCTTAACAAAAAATTAATCTTAAAACTCAATTTTCGCAACCATATTTCGGCGCCTAATGGAACACTCACTCTTATCTCAATTTTTTTCAGCCCCCAAAACAGGAAGGGAAATACCTACTTTTCGCAACCAATAACAGAGAGTATCTGATTTTTTCGCTTCTGATATGAACATAAGACCGAAATTTACAACTAGATATGAAAAAATTTCAAAAAATATTCGCTATTGTTTGCGAAAAATTGAGTATTTTCTTCCTTTGAAATTTCAAAAAATTGAGATAGGTGGTGTTTCTTGTTGCTGACGATTTACATCTAGCTATTTTTGTTTCTTTATCCAAATTCATAAACTTTTGAAAGTTTTCAACACCTATATTAGGTTATGCAATTTAATGATATATTTAATCTGGAATTTCTGTGAATCATTTTTAAACAAACATTTGGCACAAGGTTTTAAAACTTAAATTATCTAAAACCCTCAAATCTCAAATGAGTTATAAATGTTCAATTAATTATATCAGACAGTCGATTATGGTGGTTCCGGAACATCAAATTCGCGTTATTTTGAAAACAAGAAGGAAAGAAGATATATCAGTTTTTTTCTTCCAGTACCTATTCTTTATGTTGAAAACAAAAACGGTGAACTATTTTTTGAAGCTTTTTTTCAGAAAAATAATCTTTCTATTTTGAAAAGAAAGTTCTGTTATAAAAAGTATTATCTTTTTTTTATTAATCCTGAATGGCCAGGGAACAAAAGTACTTTATCGAATCGTTCCGCCATCGTATTTATATGGCAACAAAAACTTGCAATGTGGCTATCATAATCAAAGCAACTTTTAACCACCCATTCCAAACCATATACTGCTTAAGTTTCAGCAGCTGAGAACCCGTTTCTTTCAAGTAATATCTCTAAGAACCTATCAAACAGCTGCGAGAAGATCTTAAATATTATGGCGTCTTCGAAAGTTTCCCTTCCCCTTTCGGTAACCGGATTCAGCTGCGAGGTGGAAGAGGGGAAGAGAAGGGGTCGGAAGAAACTCCGCTATGGAAGAATTTTATCGAAACAAATCCGCTAACCCATGGAAAGGATTAATGCGGGGAGCTGAAACGTTTGAAATCTTTTCCCATTGAACTTTCGACGAGGCTGATCCCAGATTATAAATTATCACGGATTGCTGAAACAGATTACTCCTGATGATGCCAACGAGTAAAACTAAATCTTCGAACAAATTTCACTGCGGAGCAAAATGGCGCTAGTGATATCAGGCAAGTGACTTTCAAAGAAGAGGAAATCTGAGTAGGGTGAGGTTTCTAAATTGTTTTTACCGTTGCTTTTGGAATTTATTTTGATGGGATAGAGCAGGGTATGTTCCAAATCTGTAGAAGGACCATTTCTGAGGGTACGCGAAATCAAATTTGTTAATGGCGGAAACAAGAAAACATAAGGGGAATTAAAAGTTAGCGAATTTTGTTTCTCCAAGTGAATACTTGCTATTAATAACTATACCAATTTGAAGAAGGATTATTCCTGATTGTGTTTTACGGCCTTATTCATACCATCCATGTTAAATCCTGATCAGCGGGTTAAAAGGGAATTTACACGAACAAGCGAATGCGTTGTTGTCGAAATGATCATCGGCTGGATGTATGTTCCCTTGACCGGCGAGTTGGCGAGAAACTCTGTTTGCTCGAAGGCTGAGGGGTAATTTTAAATCGCCAACAACAGAGAAATTGAGATACCATGCCAATATAGCAACCCAATAAAGTATACATTTGGCAATGTATTTCGGTCACCTTTTCGCATTATTATATAGCAGAACCATCATTTAACCGCTGATCATGGTTTAACCATGGATGGTGAATAAGCACAAAGAAGCTATCCTTATAAGTTAATGAACGAATTATTACAATACTGGTTTCATTTGTTATATGAGAACTAATACTATTGTAAAATGGAATAAAAATCTAAAATCGTACGGTTCTGCAAATGTTATTAATTCGAGTCATTTCCCTTTTAAGCTATATTAAGCTTAATCTTAACATTATTGATAAAAACGTCTTGTATAGACGGTTGGTTGGGAGGGGAGTTGAGCACATTTTGGGGTGCGCGAAAATAAAAAAGGCCAACCAAGGGGTACGCGCGAGAAAGCGAAACCCAGGGCTAGAATTTGGGAATTAGGTCGGGGAATAGATTTTATAGTTCACCGTAGAATAGTTGAGCCAATATTGGAACTGTTCGCAGTCTGATTATTTTTCGATTTCTTGGATTTTAGTAGGAGTAAATCAATAGTAGTGTAAGCTAACATATGCGAGCCCGAGTTGAACTGTTTCCTTTTGCTGCCCTCCCCATTGAAAGTGGAGTCTACCTGTTTGACTTCATGGTACTGTGTCGTTCCTGAGATGTGTTATTTTTTTGCTACTTCGAGTTGAGTCATTATTTCAAACTCCTCAGCTGAATTGTAATGGCCTGATGTGAATGAAGGGTTTATGTGGAGTTTAAGGTACCGACTTACTTCCTGTTTGTCCAGGATCGCCAACCTTTGCCGCCAAGAACGGCGATGAGGGAACATTTGTTTGATGCGTCTAGATATTTTAACGATATTACGCGCATGCGCTCGTTGATCTTTTCATCGGTGTTTTGTTTATCAGGCCATATTGTGCCGCGTTTCGATTGACCGTTATGTTCAACTCTTCGATGCAATTGGTCGCTAAATTGAATTTGAATAAACTTCGCTCTGAAATTCTTCGGATTGAATATAGGTTCAGTACCGTGTATGTTATTCTGTGCGTTTCTGTTTCTCAATGAATAAGCTTAGTTACGACTATTCCGCCATGCTGAAAGCGAAGCTGCTGATGTTTCTTTTTGTTGCAATTGCCTGGTAATAATACTCTTGAAATGCCGATGCATTCCGTGCTCAACTGTTTTCGGTAACGCTCGAGCAAGAGAGCAATAAAAGAGCACTGCACATCCAAAAAAACAGTATTTTGGCGACGGCATTGAGGAAATTGTGCCAAGAAAATTGGCGAGAAACAGGTGGGTACTGTAAACCCACATTTACTGAATGAAGTTCTGGAGAAGCAGATGCAAGGATTGGTTCAACTCTTGCCTCATGTATATCAGTTTATAGTATTAATGGATTCTGTCAATGGTTTGATTGCATCAGCCATTGAATTCTTTTGCGTATGATTACAGAACAATTTATAGAAAGCACGACAACCCAAATCATTATGTGTTAAAAAACAACTAAACCCACTCAGGGTTGCTAAAGTGGGGAAAGCAGCATCTCTAACCAGTTTCATACAACGTCTTATCTATTCAAATAGGAGAAACTCTCAAAGTACAATCCTTTACACTTCGTACAATATCAAAGAAAAGGAAAGATTAACACTTTTGCACTCCCATGCTGAGTAGGACTCGACATTCTGAATGACAAGCATCTTTTCTACATTTTGCTGAGGCGCTTACAAAAAACCACATACAGCCAAACTTGCCAATTGAAAGAGAATGGACCAGAGAAAAGTTCGAAATATCTGGAAAAAATTGAATCATACATATTCTCTCAACAGAAGAGGATAAATAAAAAAAAAGATTAACCCCTGTTTGATCAAAAGATTTAACCACAGCAAACTTTATCTAAGAATACTGCTACATTTTTTTTTGATTAAATAAACATTTTTTTTTACTAGCTAAATTATTCATCACTTTTTAGGAAAAGGCAGGTATTTTTAATTGCTTCTGTGAATGCACCTGAAAAATGTAGACAGGCTTGATGACACTGGATCACAGGGCCGGCTTTAAATACGTGGGCCCTATTGGAAATAATTTTATTAGCCGTGTTTTTCGATCCCCTAAAGTGGCCCAACCAAAGTGTACGGTACGGCGCCAAACTTGAATTTTTTGGCAATAAATCGCCAGATGTGGTAACCCAATGGCGGAAGGTACGGTAAATGTGGTATCATGGCGACGTTTGGCGAGTGCTCGCGACGGCGCCAACTTGACGAGAGAATGTACTACACTTTGTTTTACCCCAGTTTGTAAAACCATAACAGTTATATAAGCTTTAAAAGATATTCGAATCTCTTGTCCGAAACATCGTACAATGTCAATAGCATGATAATGTTTTTGGCTTGATCTGACTTCGTCCTTATATTATTCTTCAAAATTTATACGTTTATAGCAGAGATAATGCGCATTCACACACGGACAATAAAATGTTTTTAATATCGTCGCATCGGGAGCGTGTAATAAAAAAATGCTGTCGTATATATATTTAAAACATTTTTACCATAATTAAAATTGAAGGAAAAATTGTATGGAAATAAAGTTGGCACCATCAGTTTTTTTCTCCCTTCCGTCTAAAATGTTGCAAGAATGGCTTTTATGCGATAATATGCTCCGGAAGTTATTGAATAAATCAGTTAAATTATCAATTATTTTTACTTATTTCAAATCTAATTAAAATTTTGAAAAATCCTTTCGAGTGCATTCTCTGTAGTACCTAGCGCCCCTATTAGCAGTAATTGGTCCACCGGCTAAAGGCCGGCCCTGACCAATCAATAGTGAATGCAGTAGGAGGAGAGGGTAACATTAGAGGATGGACAGAAAAAACCTCGGAAATCATCAACGCATAGTGATGTTCCAATACTCGCTTTCTTTTCTTTTCCTTGTAGAAAGACCGTTAAAATAAATACGCACCTTTAGCTGAGAGAAAAATCTCAGGAGCAATTTTTGCCATAATATTTTAAGAGCAATCATAAGAAGACCCGGAATTATCCACGATTTAACATTTATTTTAATATACAATTCTAGGACAGAGCAAAATATCGAATTATCCAGAATTTTGTATTAAGCAAGTTCGAATTATCCACAGAATTGACTGTAATAGAAAAAACACACAGATTAATTTTAGGAATTGAAGAAATTAATAAATATTTCCTAAGGCTTTAAATCAATCCTAACATTGTTAATAAAGTTACATGCACAGTCGCATCTTTGTTATCTTTCGACAGGTTAAGAAAACAAACATCCAGGGAAAACTAGGAGCAATATAGGCATTAATTAAATTGGAATTAGGTCTATGAATATTAGTTGTATCAGGTGAACTCGATAGTGACGATTCGTATAAGCGTTGATGCACTATTATTACGCCTACCGCGTTTTTTCTTACAGTAACACGAGGCCACGGTGGCCTAGTGGTAGTCTTGACTGCCGATTCACTGAAGATGATCCGTCGTATCGGGGGCTATGTACGTTAACCATACGTAGGAAGTCAAACGTCCAATTTGCTGGTGTGGTGCGAAGTTTGAGAGGTGTTATTTCAGGTGTCGTCCTCGTCAACCGGACAGCGCGGTTCAAAATTACTAGTCCGTCCCAAAATAGCCTTTACTTCAAAATGGACGTTATAATTCATCTAAACTAACTCTACAGCAACATAGGATTTTTTTTTAATTATGTCCACTGGCAGTATAGTTACAAATATACACATTTGGGGTGCGTGGCCGAATATTTTGTTTTAAGTTGAGCCTTCGCTCTAAATCGATTCATAATTTCTTTTTCTTATTGTTTTATGACAGAACGTGATTGTTTCGGAAAAACAAAAAAACACGATTTATCGGAATTTTTGTAGCTTCCTTCTTGAATGTGTGCTAAATATCTAACAAATAGGAAAATTTTAGGGAGAAAATTATTTAGTTTCTTTTGCCTTCATGTACGAAAGCTTTATGCCAGTTGATTTTACAATTTTCGCAACAATCAAAATTTGCATTTTTCACTGGTATTATGAGCAGATTTAAATGACTTTAGATTTCGATATTTCAAAGAGTTGTTTAAAATTCCGTTAGACATCTTTTGAGCTTATGAACCTATTAGGAATGGAAATTTGATTTTTTATCACTAAGTGTTTTGATTTTATCAATAACCTAAATTGGAGAAATTTTATTGCCCTCTCCATTGAAAATTCCTCTGTCTACTTGATTTTCTTCCTTTTATCGCCGTAGTCGAAAATGAAATAACATGAAATGCTTCAGAATTCTCGCAGCTGCAAAATCAATATATTTTCGAATGTCAACCAATATGCATGAAAATGCATTCTAGCCGGTCGAAGCACCATCTGTTACGATTCTAGTTTATATCCATTTATACAAATTCCCCTGCATATCGCATTGATAAACCTGATTGCCGCCCACAATATGGAGAATTGTTCCCAATGGATACTTAGAAGTAAATTATATGGAGAGAACTCAGCTTCACTGAAACTCATATCTGGCCTGCTACATGACCACCACTCTGGAAACATGTCGACACATGCCATGTTGTATGCCAACTATTTCAGCGGCAGAAATACATACTATTGTAAGAGAATCTTAAGCATTGAAAATTTGAATTCATTCTTAGCGATGGAAAACTTTATATGTCAGATTAAAACCTTTGTAATTTTATACGGATACTCTATAACAGATAGATAGGAATTGGGAAAACCTCGTAATTATGAGGCATCCTAAAACGGTCAATCTAGCGCGATTTGAGAATTTCTCCATAGGAAAATTATCGAGCCAGCACGAAAAGTACCAACCCTTGCAGCTTCAAAAAATCCTTTTGAAATTTTCGTAGAAGTAAGTATTAAAATTTCAAATTCATCTGTACAAAAGAGGTTCAAATACATCCATTTTAAAAACTCCTAATATTTTCTTCTAAGCATTTCACAATACAGATTAAAATTGGTGAGTTGGGTTATTATATTATGGACTGAGTTATCGCATTTTTATAATGAATGATAATTACACATTTTAATATCAACTTAGTCGAAAGAATTTTTCTTAAATATATTTTTTGATTATAAAAATAGCAGTAAACTTTTTAAAAAAAAATACTGTGTAACTTAATCTCAGTTTTGTACCAGTCTTTTTTCTCTCCTAAGATGCGAGATTTTTTTTTTTGAATTAGAAGAATATTTTCTAGTTGATATTGTTCACTTTTAATAATTGTGAAAATTTGTGTATACATTTTGGTGTTTATTATTATTCTTTGTTGTCTATAAAATTTATAAACCATAAATATTTAACTCATAATATTTTATAGCTAAAACACGTTTTTAAGTATATTAAACCAATGTTTGAGGTAGAGAGGAGGATCTGCATACCATTATATACGTGTTATATGCAAATGTAACTCCTTTTGTGTCGCAAAATGTAAACGCAAATTTTACGACATATCGCATCGTATTGCCATATTTATCGTGTTGATTTACAAAATAACGCAACTTTTATTTATGTTATCTGTATTTTATGAACCTAATAGTAAACACAATTTTATAAATAAAGACTGCACTTTAAATATATAAAATAACGATACAAATATGTAATGCGATACACAACGGCTACATCTGCAGGTAAAGGTCTGCCCGGTTGAAGGTTAAACAACATTTCCCAGTGTATAAAAATATCGAATGTCCATTAAAAAAGCGTAAACCATCTGCATGAAAATATAATCCCAAAAATCTGTAGTTTTGATTTTTTCCAATTCTTCAAACGCATTCTTCCTACGTACCGTAATTAAAACGAATGCAACTTCACAGCTATTTCACTTAAATTCATGCTTAGAACTATATGAAACTAAATTATCAATCCTCAAGTCGTTTCCGGATTTCCAAATCCATTTCATTGCAAAGGATCCGCAATTCCAAACAGTAACTATTTATATCCACGGGATTCATCCTATTCTTCAATGTAGCTCATATTGTTTGAGATCCTTCCATGCCTAAATGCTAGCAATACGTAACTGAACGAAGCATACTTTATTCATAGATTTGATTTATTTATACACAGTTTGTTTTTGTGCATCTCTTCTATTTTGAAATGAAGTCTCATGCAAAACTGAAAATAACATATTTCGATTATGGTTATAATAAGAAATGCTACTTAAAAAAAAATGGCCGTAAATGTTTATAAAGAAAACTCAGTTTAAAAATACTCTAAATTTTATAATTCACATAAATTTTAATTGCCTCATAAATTAATTTTGTTTAAAATTTTGTTTAAATGTGTTGTTGGAATATGGCAAATAATTTATTTTACATGACTTAAAAGAAAAATAAATGAAACGAATATTACTATACTCAGAGATATAAATAATGAATAAACAGAATAAAATATATATTAACACCAACTCCCTCCATTCTGAGGCCTCTGGAGATCGGTTATGTCCTCCAGACTGCTATAACAGTTTGATAGTTAGTTGTGTTAATCATAAACAAAAAGAGCTTTCTCAGGAGATTTTACGATGTGGATTAGCACAGAGTTTGAACATCAAAACCAAAAGTGCTCATCTCTGCAGGCTATAATGTCCCATCGTATATTTCTTCCTAAACAGAAAATTCTTCACTTTATAATAAATTAAGTCATAATTTTTAATTGCCATACTACCACATGACACTTAAGAGCATTTAAATTTCTGAAAAAAAAAAGTTAAAGAACATTTAAATTACCTGATTTCTGAAAAAAAAAAAAATTAAAACAATTTATATTTTAGAATTGTATATCAATGTTTTTTATTTGTTTATATTTAGAGTTTTTGCAGGTACCAAGAATCTTCAAGAATTTTTTACAGGAAGTATAAGAGTTTACATTTGTTCATATTAATGTTGTTATAAAGTACATTTGAAATTATTTCCATGTTTATGATAAAGTGAAGGGAAAATTTTTATAAGAATTCTATTTTAAGTTTTAATTTCTTATTTGGGCAACCCTGTAAGATACGGTTGTGTGTCAAGGGCCCTGGCGCACATACGCGTCTTGCGGAGGGGGGAAATTGTAATAATCTCACTTAATTTTCTTTTAGATTCTAATGTTATATATTTTAAAGTCTTAATGTATTCCAAAATCACTTTTCTTCAACTCCAGTTTCGTTCTATTTCCCGCTCTGGAGGTATATTAAATCTCTCGTTTTGACATATTTATTGATAAAAGAATATTCTAATTGCTTCCACGCGCCAACATAAATCGCGAAATCAGCGACTTATTGTCGCCACGAATTTTCCCTAAAACACTTACGTAATATACTAAAAATAGCTATTATTCCCTTCACTTTGATCACATGTTTATCTGTTAAAATCCCTACCTGAGAAAAAGCAGGGATATTCTGTTCACTTTTGGCTTAAAACTTAAACGAAGATGTACGTACATTTCGTCACTCTCCGATAAATAAAATGGAAATTTGAATTCAACTCGGCCTGTTTTGTTATGTAACGACTGCAATAACGAATACATTTTATATATATGTATACATAAAATGAAAAGTATATATTTATAAATTAATTATTATTATTAATGAAGATTTATTCTTATTGTGTAAGAATTTTGATAAAGATTTTAATATAAAAAGATTAAACGATATATGTTTGGATTAAATAAAAAAGAAATAAAAGCTAGTAGATAATTAATTATGAATAATAAGACAGACTCACATGGATGGGATTTGATTAGAGATATCTTTAAATTTATTTATAAAAAATTTAATTTATCATATAACACTTCCAGTAAGAAAGATATTGAATATTGTACCTTCCTTTTTATGAACAAAAAGTATGACAAATGTAAATTTTCTGCTATATTAGATAAACATATTAATTGCTTACCTGTAAAAAATATTAAAATTAAACGTGCATTTAAATATAACACACAATCAGGCAGAATGATTTTTAACTATAATAATATAAAAGAACGTAATACGAGTGATGATTGCAAGTGTTTAAATTATAATGATTTCTTGAATAAAGATCATGGACATGTAATTACTGGAGATTTGAATATTGTTGGAAATGAAAAACTTAGAGAATTAATGAGTAAAGGTACAAAGCATCGAATAGCTATAGCTATATATAATGAAATTATTAAAAATCAAATTAAAAAAGATATTGAGAAATTTATATTAAATATGGCAATAAAATATAGTCTGCCTCTAGAGGCATTTAATGAATATAGACATAAAACACTATTAGATCTTTTTAACTATAATTTTAAATCTAATGATTTTAATAGATATCCTGATATTAAAAAACATATTAAAGAATTGCAAACAGATTTTGTAATAGTCTATATAGACAAAGAGCCCAGTAATTTTGCTATAATTTGTAAATATTTTTACAAAAAAATACTTAATGTTCATATTATTAATAGTGATATTTATAAAGAGACAAAATTAGGTGAAAGAGAAATTTCTAATAGAATTCAAGCCTTCTATAAAAAATTGGGAATTAATTATATTAAAAAAGATTATTCTCACATCTTTCTAACACCAAAATTTCACAAGAGTCCTCTTAAATTTAGAAGTGTTACTAATGGCTGCAATACTTATATTACAAAATCAGGCAAACTCTTGCAAAAATACATACAGACAATGATAGAGAATTTAAATAAGCAAAAAGATACAATTATAGTAAATAATAGTGTAGAGATATTAAATGTAATTAAAGATGTAGAAATAACTAGTGTACATACTTTTTACTTCCAGGATTTATTTCATAGTATAGATATTGAAGATTTGACTAATACCCTAGTAAATATACATAAAGATTATGATCTTAAAAAAGATATTAACATTAATAATTTTAAAAATCTTATTAATCTTGTTCTAAAAGAAAATTGTATCTTTTTTGATAATAAGATTTTCCATCAAATTAGAGGATTACCTCAAGGAGGCCCAGCTAGTAATAGTTTAGC
This sequence comes from Araneus ventricosus, assembly GCA_013235015.1. Classification (NCBI taxonomy): domain Eukaryota; kingdom Metazoa; phylum Arthropoda; class Arachnida; order Araneae; family Araneidae; genus Araneus; species Araneus ventricosus. The sequence continues at coordinate 21,029 of BGPR01016612.1, read as the reverse complement.
AAATATTTATCTTCACTACTATGAGAAAGATTTGACTAAGTATAGTCATAGTATATTATTCCGCTATATAGATGATTTAATATTATTCAATAAAGAAATAGGCCTTAAGCCACGTATTGACTTCTATCCCGATTATTTAAAACTTATAAAAACTAATGACAATGAATTAGCTGCAGAATTTTTAAATCTAGATATTAAAATTATAGATAATAAATTAGCAACATATATCTTTGATAAAAGAAATACATTTAGTTTTCAAATTAATAAATTCCCTTTTTGGAATAGTAATCTTAGAATTTCTGTCTTCAAGAATTTAGTAAATAATTATATAATTAGAAATAATAATTTAGTAACAGATATTGATATTAGAATTAAGAACTTAAGAAATTTTTATTCCTTTGCCCTGGATTATGGAATGCCTATAGGTTTTTTAATATTATATATAGATAAGAAATATTTGTCATTTAAAATAAAACACTCATAATGGTTTATAAAAGAATATTTTTATTTCTTTGTTAGTGGGATAGTGTTTTCACATATTCTACTCGTAATGTGTAGTTTTATTCAAATTTGGCTATTGAGTTATTTGTTTCAGATTTATTACATAGATGGCGCCAGGATCTTTCATGTGAAAATTTCCTTTTTAATAGACATTTTTAACTATTTTCTAATATTTTCTAGATAACTAAATGTATTAAATTTTTTAATATGGTTTTGAGAATTTTAATATAGGTATCTTACTAATTCATGATATCAAAAATTAATTATATTATTTGGTCAATTACGCTGATTCAAGGTAAGAATTTTGGTTGTGGCAACATGTGATGTCAATGTGCGTGGCGGGCTATATTGAAAGAGATGAATTCTGGTAAGTTTAAGAGGAGACACAGATTAGTTTATGTTTAATGAAAAGTATGGGTATTTTATTGAATTATATATTTACTGTCTTTAGTGCAATATAATTTTATTTACATACTTTTATCCTGAATTTTAGTCGTTTCTATACAGTTATGTTTTATTGTTAGGGTTAATATAAGACTTTTCTTTCTAAATTCTTTCATTTTAGGGTAAATTACCCTGTTTGTTTTTTCAACAACAATAGTAACAGGGATGGTTTGTACAGAAAAATTAATTTAACCTGGCTAAAGCTTGTCCACAGCCAAGCTGCTATATTAATTATTGAAAACTCCATTTATTTGGATTGCCTATTTCATTATTTTTAATAACAACAGTGTTCTTTCACTTGTTGACATATAATGCTTAAACTTGATTTTTTTGTTTATGGTATCTTTAGTAATTTCAATTTATTAGACTTTATTTAAAATTGATGTATTGTTCAAATAATGACTTTTTAGTATAGGATTTGATTCTTGATATGTTTTATTTACTTTATTTCTGTATGATTACATACTAGTTATATTTGGATATATATATATATATATATATATATATATATACTTTTCCAATTATACTATTTTATTTTAATTCGAAACTCGTGTATTTCATTTTCACATGACTAATTTAGGTGGCAATAAAGGTTTCAGGAGTGGTAAGAATATTTTATACAATATTAGTAAATTTTACAAATTTGGCGACATTGTTTAGATTGTATTCAATGACATTGCACGTTCCAAATTCCACGAATCAATAAATGAAATAAAATGTTTCTAGATACTGTTAAGTAAAATGTAAATATCTCCTTCTCCATTTATCACTTCACTCCTATTTTGGTGAAATCAACTCCGCTAGACGCATGCGCAAAAATGCGGAGGATTTCCGAATCTGAGAGTGAACAGTATGTAAAATACATTTAAAAAATTTTCTTTGGAGAAACTCAAATAGGTTCGGTTTCGTAATAATAGCTTTATTTTTAAAAAATAAAAAAGCTTTTAAAAACAATCTTTTATTAGTAAACAAAAAAGTAGAATATAATTTTTATTTATCAGAAATGTAGAAATGAAAGTTTAAGTGTAAAAGTGTGACGCGCTGAAAGCAAAACCCAAAGTAAACTGGAATTAATCACATTTTTCATTTTTAATAAATGTTTAAGATTTTTTTTTGATATTCATTGATGGTAGTCATTATAGCTTAATTTCACGATACATGATTTCGTTTCGATTTTTCAGAAAATGTTTTGCTACTTATTTTTTGATTTTAATTACCTTCTATATACTTTTAGTCTTTAATTTAGAATTCATTACTATAAATATTTTGAAATCTTAATTTTTTTGCAATTCAATTTCAGGTGAGGCCACGAGTAATGAATCAAAATTTAATTAAATTGATTGAAGCACTGATAAATAAGTTCTGAAAATATTAAAATAATGTATTTTCAACAAGAATACATAAATGCACACGATTTTAAAACACTAGCCTTTCAGAAAGTAAGAGAAAAATCAATGTGACAAAATTCCTTTTGTAATTCATGAAACAATTCAATTGAAACAGTAGCGTTTAGAAACAACTCTGGCGAACTGAATTTGCAAATGAGGTAGGTGAGAATATCCTAAAACATTCGTCTGAGGAAACTCGTCTTATTGAATAATGATTCACTCCGAAGGGACTTAAAAAGCGTTGCCAGTCTTGAACAGCACAACTTTTACAACTAACTTGCGAGAAAGTTGCTTTTTGTTCTTTTGATTTGTTTTGCCGTAAATTTTCATTAGAGTATCGGATAATAATTACTTCACTGAATGAAAG
>BGPR01016612.1:6757-18319 GCA_013235015.1 Araneus ventricosus | reverse complement strand
ATCGGATAATAATTACTTCACTGAATGAAAGCAGATCAAAATTTTCAATAGAGCATCGGATAATAATTACTTCACTGAATAAAAGCAGATCAAAATTTTTTTGTATAATTTAAATTGTATCGCATGTCTCAGGCAAGGTCTCTTTGAGAGAATTGTTGCAACAAACAATAACGCCTGACCATGATTTTGGTTTTTCTTAGAGACGCTTTTTTTAACTTTCATTTTCATAAAAGAATTTTGAAATAAATTTTTAATTTTCTTCCTGGTGTGCTAGACTACAGTTTTGTGTTCCCAATGACAATACACTATTTTAATAGTTTTAGAACTGATTATCAATTAATCACATGATTTCATTTAGTTTTGATTCAATATGCACGTCGTTATTTGATAGTGAATTTCGGAAAAACTTTTCGTTCTGCTTTAATTCTTAATCGTCTGACTTGTAACCTTTCTTTTTAGTGTTCTGGCAACAGTTCGAGTTCTGCTTCTTCTTCGTGATGTTGGTGATGTCAAACATGTCCGTATTATTTTGGGTCGTTGCAGAATAAATATTGTGTTTGTGATATGAAGCGAGTAATATTTGAACACGGTTTAATATAAAGGAATTTGGCAATACACTTATTACAATATTTTACAATAATCATAATATTGTGTTATGAAGTAAATAACATTAGTTACTAAAAGGTAGAAAATGATGAGAATAAAAAAATGTTTTCATTGGAATATTAACACTTAAAAAGTAGAATTTTTTAAAATCAAAAATCTAGATGCAAAAACAAAAATATTGAAAGTATCAGGCGCTGAAAAAAGGCTATCAGGAAATTAACTCTGGGTAAATATCAAAAGAAAGAAAACTCCTAAATATTCGTTAAAAATCAAAATATATTTTGAATGTGATTAGAATTCCAGTTTAATTAGAACATTTACATCAGAGTCTTATGCTTTTAGGAATATTTGCTTTCAACTCCAGGTTTTCGATATTTTTTTTTTCATTTCGGAATATTATCTTTTAACAGTTTCATTTTCTTTGCTATTTAATAAGATGGCCCCTTCTGTTTTGGAATGGGGCTGTCGTTTTCATTCACCGCAGAATTCATATAATACTCTAGATGTTTATAGAATGCAAAATTATAAATCTAATTAACGATTAAAGTTTAGTTTTAAGACAAAAAATGCTATAATTCGATGCACGAGTATTCTCGGGCTTTTAAGTTGAGCGAGTAATAAAAGCAGAGCTTTTTTAAAAATTGTTTATATATATTTTTTTAATTTTTACCGCTACATTCTGATATCTTGTAAACTAAGAAACCCTGATTCTCACAGCATTAAAATTCTTTCCATTTTTGATAATTTGAAATACAAATTATTATCTGTATTCTCATTAATATTCTTATGAGGGGGTGCAACATTCGTGGAATCAAGTTAGACTCCTTAAATATGCTAGCTACCTCTGAAAACAAAGGACCACGATGGTTTGTGGTAAGGTGACGGCTTCGGCACTTAGGGGTTCCAGGTTGGATTCTACAGAAGAACAACAGCGTAAGCGGGCCTGGTGCATGCTAAATCCGTCAGGGTCAAATGACCTCCCGCTGGTGCGGCATGGAATCTTGGAGAGAGGGGGTCAGCTCATGTATCATCCTTGTCATCTCGCCACCCCATCAGGGGGTTCCACGAGTACGTGAATGAGAAGTCGCCGGGTAAGTTAGCTGGTTATCGCTTCCCTGATGGCCATGCTAATGGTGTGGGTTGAGTTACCCTACTCCGATGTCGGAACGTACCTCCTTCGAGAGGAGTTGGGTCATGGCCGATGATGGCTATTAGGTGGCTGTTCTTCCATGGACCCCAGATGCCTAGACATTGCGGAGATAACTCGATAACTTGGTGTACGGTTGTCATCTGACTACGGTTCAAAATTACGAGATTCGTCCGAAAATAGACCTGATGTTGCTTCAAAGCAGGACGTAATATAAATAAACTAAAATGAAATCCGTTTAAGTATCTAGGCAAGTAACAGCATCTTAAGTCTAATAACTAGAAGATTATTCCGTTCCAATCTTTAACTAATGAGTTTTTACTTTTTCCAGGGTATTTCCATGTGCGTCTTTCCATTTTTACCTGCCTCCAACCTTTTCTTCCCTGTGGGATTTGTGATAGCCGAGAGAGTCCTCTACGCACCAAGCATGGGATTTTGTCTCTTAGTCGCACACGGATGCAGTCTTTTAGCAACGTAAGTATTTGAATAGTTTCTTTTGTTCCCTTTTAACATTTGCCGGAATGGGTCATTAAAATTTTTGAAATATAATGAAAAACACAATGAATGTGATAAATCTGTTGTCTAGACAGATTTTACAGTCAAAATTTTTTTAAGTTGCCTCCTTCCGTGGGGGTGGTGGTGTCCTCGTTTAAGCACACCGCCCATCTAGAGCAATGGCTGCGCAAGAAAATCTTCAGAGATAATTGTGTAAATTCCTTATGACAATAGCAATAATTATGAACATTTTAGGTTTACAAACATTTTTATTCATATTCTAAGTAATTCATATCATTTAAAATATTAAAAGTACGAAATCTTATATATCTATTACAAAAATTCTAAATTGAATCCAATATATAAAAATAATGAAAAATTAGAACCATTCAAATTTCATACAAATAATGACTAAAAATGAAACATGGGTGTTCTTTCTCCCGAATCCGAAGATAAATAAACAAAACTCCCTTAGGAAACAGAATCAGCATAGCACAATTCTCTGCAAAGTATCAATCTACACCTTTCATACGCGGAAGTGAGGCGGACGCAACAAACGTCCTACGAGGGCTGTGTCTCCAAATGAGGACACTTTCGGATCAGCCCTTTTGATACGTTCATAAATTAATTTGGAACTTGTCCAAAGTTATGAATTAAAACCTCAAGGATATTGTAGGAAAATGGGTGATTGATTTTGGTAAAATTTCAATTTATAAGAACTCAAAAAATATTCCCCAAATTTAGGCTGGAAATTTGGGTATTTTCAATATAAAATTAATGCCATGAAGTAATCTAAAATTGTTCGGGCTGCCATCTATTTTTCTAAAGGGGAACCAATTGTTACTTTTCCAGCAATTTTTCAGCTTTGAAAGTCGGAAGTTTTTTTTATAGAAAATTTTAAAATTGGTCTCCACTTTCGCGACCACCGCGCTGTAAAGGGTTTCAAGTACAGGGTGGGCAAAAAGTCCGTAAAAACTTTAAAAATTCATAAAAACCGGAAAAATAACCGGAATAAAAAACGGTTTCCAGGTTAGCATCGCTAAGTCACGGAAATTTTTGCAAGACAGCAGGGGTGGCGCCAGAGGGGGGACCTGGGCTCCCCGTCGGGGAAAATTTTTGTACGGGGCATTCAACTGTAGTTGATAAATAATAATCTGGCGAAAATTTGAGACCAATTTCATTACACTCTTCCCCCCCCCCCCTGTCGGGGAGAACTTGTCACCCTCGGGCAAATCCGGCCCCCCGTCGGGCAAATTCTAGCGCCATTCCTGCAAGACAGGAAACAGATAACTCAAAAAACAGCCGATAGGTGGCACTCACGTACCCAAGTCAAAGAAAAGATACGCAAATAACGAACAGAATGCCCCCAAATCGTTTATTACAGCAGTAAGTGTTCCATATGACCACCACAGGGGATAACACATTGCAGGCGAGTCACAAATCCAGCAACGGCAGAGTGCAGCGGGTCCGGATGTATACATGACACCTCTCAGTCCAACAGATTGGATGGACCGGACCGATACACCCGCGATTTCAAATATCCCCATGACCAGCAAGTTTTCATAACCGTCTCATTTGTGTATTTCCACCGAAGTCGCTCATACCAGCGCCATCTATCGGCTGTTTTTTGAGTTATTTTTTCCAGTCTTAAAAAAATTCCCATGACTTAGCGATGCTAACTTTGCAAACCGTTTTTTATTTCGGTTATTTTTCCAGTTTTTATGAATTTTTAAAGTTTCTACGGACTTTTTGCCCACCCTGCACTTTAATGGTATCAAATAAAAACAATAGACGTAGACAGTTATAACGTGGGCTGAAAAATAACTTTGTTTTTGAGTTACTCCACCATACATTATCTCTTCAACGATAATGGCCGTCTAAAAGTGTCGACATTGCTTTTTAAAAATCACAAGACGAAGCGCAAAGCAAAAGGCAAGTGTAATACTTGTCTTTTGCTTCGCAATTTTGTTGTTTGCCGGCAATAATTTCAGACACTATTATCCGAAAAAGTGCTTTTTATGATAAATTAAAATTTAAAAATAAAGTCTATTTTCAACGATTCCAGTTTGTAATTAATTGTCTTGTGGTATTGTACGTGAATGCAATCCAATAAGCAGGATTAAAAAAATATATATAAAGCTCTTTATTTTACAAATATTCCATGAAAAGAAGCGTAGCACAGGTATTAAAACAGTTACAGTTATTCCCAATTACATTACAGTTATTACCAATAAATCTCAAAACAGCTCTCAAAGGTTTCTTATCAGCTCACCAGCTTGCTTCCGGATCAAAATCACTCCTCTTGGCTTGAGAGCTTGCTTTTATACTCTTTCAACAGGAAGTGACGTCATTACGTAGGAAGTGACGTAATCTCCAGAAAGTTCATGAAGTCAATAGAGATAGGTTGACAGTTCAAGGTATTTCTAGAAAATTCCTTTTGTCGCCAAATCGACAAATCTATCACTAAGGCCGCCAAATCTGTCGCCAAGATTAGCATCTCTGGGAAACTATAAAATTTGAGGCAGATCTAAAATTCTGGTATAACGTCCGCATGCCGAATTTTATAAATCTAACACGTCGCGCATTTGAATCATCTTGCTTACATGTACATTGACAAATACACAGACGTAATTATGCAAATGTTTATTTCCGAATTAGAGAGGTCTAAAAAGTAGAAATTTATCAAAATATCAAAAGCGAGATTTTGATTATTAAAATACTTTATTCTTTTTCTAGTCCTTACAATGGAGAATAATAAGATGATACTGAATTCACCATCTTTACCGGCTATCATTTCATTACATATAGCTCCTTAAAATATTTTGTGGATCTTCTCATTTGTAGTGAAAATCAACATTGTTAACTCTTTGCATTCGGAAAAGTAATTAGATGCCTAACTATTTGCTGATTACAAAGGCTGATTTTATTGCTTCGAAATATAAAAAATTGTTTGTGTAAGTTCATTTTTCCTGAAAAATGATTCTGCGATTTCTTGCAGTTTGTAGATATTTTTTTAACCAACGAAATCAAGAAACGTCAAAAACATGCACCGTCTGGAATCGAGAAGGCGAGAGGAGATTGAGACTCCTCGAGTGCAAAGGGTTGTAAAGAGCGAAAATTCCAAATTTATTCACACAAAAGTAAAGGGGAAAGCACAATGTGCGATTTTATGAGTCCGCGGTGGCCTAGTGGTAGGGTCTTTGCTTCGGGGCCGGAGGGTTCTAGGTTCGAGACCCATCTCTACTTAAGATCCGCCGTGTATGTGGCCCCTTTGCAAGTTAAATCGTACGTAGAGGGCCAAACGTTCTCCCGATGGTGTGGTGCGGAAGTTTGGAGAGGGCGTTCCAACTCAGATATCGTCCTCATCATCTGACCGAGGTTCAAAATGACGAGGTCCGTTCCAAAATAGCCCTCAAAACGGGACGTTAATGTAGCTAAACTAAACTAGTGTGATTTTGTGAATCTAGCACTACGAGTGAAATCCGTTTGGGTGTTCCAGAGAATCCTCAATCTACGCCTATCCTTTACATATGGGACACATCTCTCTCATGGGGAAGGTGCGCCTCATAGTTCATGTTTCTTTAAGGCGACCAAGAGACCTTCAAAATCCTATTTTTGAATTTTCAATTAGTCAGTTCGAAATTTTGCAGGTATTCATAGGAGCACTATATAAGGCAACACACAAAATTTCTCTATAATATATTTATTTCTGAGTAATGGGTATAAATATATTTTTTTCAAAATATTTTATTTATTTTTATATATTTTATTTTTATATATATTTTATTTTATTAATAAATGTATTTTTTTATAAAGGCTATAGCAATTAATAGCCTTTACGATAAATGTTCCAGGCACTCCAAAATCACTCAGTCTCATTCTAATTTTTTTATTAGTTGTTCTAACCCCCTTTCAAACAAAAATTGGGATTAATTTTTATGTTTCAGAAAGAAATTCCAAAATGAATACACATAATAACTCAATGGTATTGATTTTGGAAAAAAATTTGCCCAATATTTGATATGGAAGAGAATATTTACATTTTAATAACAAAATAACTTTTTGTATGAATGTAGGATATTACCTGTAAAGAATAATTTAATCACTGCGCAAATTAGTTTGTAAGAGCTAGATTAATGATTTTTTTGGCGATAGATGGAGCTAGAGATCTGCTCAGGACACGTCAGAGCAGCGCCCTCTTTTCCCCTACAAAACTAGCTTGCAGGCCCAGAGCGTGCACCGCAGGCAGCCGAAAAGCTCATATCTCTCTCATCGTTGCCCTCTCTCTACCAATGTAAGTTTAATCAGTTTTGGCGCAGTTAAGCCGCCCAATCTTCCCGCTATGGTAACTATGTCCCATCTAACTTTCTTTATGGCTCTCTAAATCTCTAATACTATAATTATCTTAACTAATAACCCCTATCCCACGTTAATCTAGCTCAATAAGTAACTATGACGTCATGTAAAACAGTAAATATCTCGTTAACTTTCTGTGCACATATCTTTTGCTCCTGTAAATTCTCCCTATAGTAGTTTAATAAATGTTTTGTATTCAACTTGAAGTCTCCTCGCTTATTTTATGTAATATTTTGTTTTGAATTTAATGTAATAAAAACTCTTAAATCCCCTTGACATAAATCCGATCTACTTACCCCTTAAAGGTAACCCTTCTGTGGGCATTCTGATTATTTGAACGGAATCCCACATGGATGCCAACAATTCTTCTCCATATATGTCTTTATACTTATTAAAAATGCCATGAAATTTGAACAAAAATTGAAGCGCCTGGAACATTTACCATAAAACACATTAATTATTGTTAAAAATTACCAATTTATACCAATAACTCAGAAATAAGGGTATAAATGTAATTTTTAATGACAATTAATAGCCTTAGATTAGAGTGAAATTTTGTGAGTTGTCTTATATAGTGCTGCTATTAATGCCTGCAAAATATAAAGTTGATTAGTTGAAAATTTAAAAAAAAACTGATTTTGAAGGTCTCTGGTCGATATTAAAATAATAGAGATATTAAAAAATAAAACTTTTGAAATCTAAATGCGAAATTTATCCAGAAGATAGTTTCCGATATACGAACTTATTGTACACCACTAGATCTGTGACAGTACATTAGATCAGTTACAATAAGGTGACCAACTTTTTTCAATGAAAAGGAGGACACAAATAAATTAAAGATAAAAATATCGTAAATAAAAGATTTTATTCATTGCAGTAATAATACAGAATACACTATAATATGAAATGCATAATGAAACATTTGCAACATTATTTATTGTACACTTTTCGAGGGAGGACAGAACTTATATACAAAAGGAGGATTATCCTCCCTAAAGAAGGACGGTTGGTTATCTTAGTTATATATTCCATTAAATGTCAAGTACAAGTGAAATAATTAAAAAAAAGATATCAAAAATTATAAGTTAAAAAATTAAACTTTGTGTTAGACAGAATGGCGCAAAAATGCTGCAACTTCCAATAAAATACAAAAGACAGGTATTTGAATACAAAAAAAAAGAAAATACAGAAAAAGCAGAAGTAAACAATAGTGATAACAATACACCTTTTGTAAGCATCCAGTAATTGCATCAACAATGTTGTTCATAATTAACTAACGAATCACTATAGAATCAAACAACAAAAATCATGCTTTAATAAAATTTCAAACACATTAAAAGAAAATAATTAGAATGGAAGAAATGGAAGAGAACTCGAATGGTGAACGTTTTCAAAGGTCACTTGCCATCGGAGTTTCAATATGGATAAATTTTCTGTCAAGAGAATGACTACATAGTCAAAAATTATTCCCTCTGTGGCCTGAATTTATCCAATAACTGAAATAAAGGAAAGAATAAAAAGAAAAACTTAATAAAGTTTTTATAACAAATCCAATAGAGAGAATAAATAAAGTAAACAACACTACCCTTTGCCAATATACAAGTAAGAATGACGCTTTCGAGAACATACTAGAACAAAGGAAATTAGGTCTAGAGGCTAGCATACCTGGCTCCATCTATGGAGAAAAATTCGAAACAAATTAACAAAAGTTTAAAAGCTCTTCAAACCTTTTTAAATAATTGATTTTAAAGGAATTATTTTTTTATATTATGAAACAATGCTTTGTTGGCATTAATAAATAAATATTACTAACAATAGAATTTTTTTCATTATAGTTTTAAGTATGTCACGTCATTTGAACCATGTGTTGGAATGTACCTGAAATAAAGAAAAACGTCAAAAACATTGCATTAATATAATAAAAAAAAAGCGACTTAGTAATATCCAATCAACACCCTGTTTAATGATGTCTTTATGACGTGAATATTCGTCCTTTTACGAACTGCAACTTCGTTTGCTATTACTTCCCTAATCAATAAATTTATCTCAACAAAGTGAGGAAACTCTCGAACCTGGGCAGGTAGCTATTCTTCACGGTGTACACTTTAATTGCGATGAATGTTTCATAGCGTGGCCAGCTGCTTCGGAATTTTAAGTGGCCTGATTACGCCACTGGATTATTCTGGATGCAAATGAGCTTTTATTTAAACGGCGGGAACTTCATTGAGATACTGCGGGAATTAGAAACTCGCGGAAGGATACGTTCCCTTTGAACGGTGTCATTAAAGGATTTAAGAGGATGGGACAATGCTTCCTGAGGTGGGATTGGTGAGGGAAAGTGCAGAAATAAAGAATGTAATTGGCTTCATAAATATTTATTTCACACGCTGAATACTGAATTGGTGGAAGGATTTAAAGGGTAGTATTTGTTGTGTAGAATTAGAATTTGGAATAGTGATAATTATTGGATGATAAAGTGCATTTAATGCTTCACGATATGAAGTAGCATGCGTCTGGAACGTTTGATTATGCATAATTGTGGGCGCTTTTGAAATATCTGTTTTTCGATTTGTAGAATAGGCGTATATCTTATCTCACATTAAATTCGTGTTTATGCATTATTTTAAAGATAACTGGATGTTAAATTATTAAGTACAAAAAGCAAATCAAAATGAAAATCTTTGACGCAAAAGTATGGTGAATTAAAATTCGGTGACAGTTAATGTTCGGCTAGGTTCTTGCCGTGGGATTGTGATGGTTGGTTCGTATTGAAACGAGCAGGTTAAAATTAAATCATTGAATTTATTTACAATACTTTAAAGGGGGCGGGATTCTTTGATCCCATACAAAGTGGGTAAATTTACGTTGCTTGATACAGATAGTAGAAATGACTGTGAATAACCCTTGAAGACGAGGCAGCGAATAACCCTCGCAGACTAGAATGCGAATAACCGTCGCAGACTAGAATGCGAATAACCCTCGGAGAAGAGGCTGCGAATAGCCCTTGAAGACTCAAGCGGTTCAATCTCATGATACCACTTTACGCAAGTCGAATCTGCTTGGTTAATTGGATCATGCCATCGATCACATGGATTTCTCGCCAATATTCCAGTAACTTTTTGGATTTTGAATGTGAGCGTTTTTTTAATTGCAAGCTTATGATGCTTTAAGTTTTCAATGAATAAGCGAAGCTACGAACTTCCTGCTTTGCTGAAAGCGAAGCCGCTGATGTATTTTTAAGTTTAAAAATTTACCCGCTACCCACTTCAGATGCCTCAGGCATCGCGTGCGCATGCGCAATCAAAAGGTCATGTGAGCTGACAAACCAATCAGATTTGACTTGCGTAAAGTGGTATCATGGGATTGAGGCGCGTGTCTCGAAGACTAGGCTGCGAATAACCCTTGAAGAGTCTGAACATTGAATGACGGCATGCATAAAACCCAATCCCACTATAGACGCCTATGGGGAGTGTTTTCGATGCCAATATTTGGCGATATTTCGCTTTTTTAGAGAGAAATGCTTTGTAAAGTTTTTCTATTTCGACGACGACCGAGAGATGCAATCTGTTATAAGGATGTAAATATTTCTACTTTGTAGTTTTTTTGTGTGTATGTGTGTGACTTAAAGTAGAATGAATTCCTCCTTGAGTGTCTTAAAGTTGAAAATAATTTGTTATTAGTTGTTAATTGTAAATAAAGATGGAAGGTTTTCAAAAAACGACGAAGAAAAAACCCAGTTTCGCGCCAATCAAAGTAAACACGGAAACTCTAGCGGGCACAATGATCAACTTGGCGTGGTAAAAGACATTCCCATAGGCGCCTATAGTGGGATTGGTTTTTATGCTGGCGGCATCCAACTGCGTCATGCCCTCCTTTCTTCCTTTCTCTCGAGCTTATCCCAATAGTCGGTGCTGACGTATCACAGGTCCGTATCTGGCTGCGTTGGCTCAATGGTACTATCTCCAACAGTTAAGGAGAAATTAAGGACATTTTAATGTATCCCAAACTGCGTTGTTTTATGCTGTGCATCATTATTTATGCATATTACTGATGGATGAATTTTGTAATTTCACTTTTCCGCTTTTCAAAATACTGTTTCTCGTTAGATTCCTCATGAATGCATAATTTATAAGAGAATTTAAAGCTCAATTTTCTCTTCTCTAGAAACAAAATTGAAGTTGTTGCTCTCAGACTCTTAAGTTTAAAGACTTAATTTTTAGTTCCTAGCAATTTGCAATGGAAGCTGAAGTTCATCTTCAGTTGCAGCCTGTCTTTAAAAGCTTTCCTGAAGAAAAAAAATCTAGGAAGACCAAATGAGTACAGCATGAAAGGGTGTTCTCATGTGTGAAAAGTTAATGACGGTATTTGGAAAAGGAGCAGAAATGTAATGATATTGACAGCAATAGTGAAGAGTTATTAGAAACTTATTCATAAAACCAATCTGAGTGGAGAAATTTTGCTAATTTTTTTAAAACTTTTCATCTTTACCTCTTTATAATCAAAAATTCAAATTCGGTTATTTCAGAAATTTACCAACTCCATTGGCGGAAATCATAACAGCCTGTACAAAGAGATTGTTTGAATATTGGCTTTTCTTTTGATTTTTGCGCCGCTACCGAAGCTACTTTGCTCATTCGTTTGAAATTTTAAAATATTCGTATGATGGTTACTGTGTAGTTTAACTCATCGGCTAATGACAGCCCTCTCTATCACTGGCTAATGATTTGAACTACGTATCTACACCATTATCTAGTCACTAGATACCGTTGTCAAGACATACAAGTTGATTGAGAGCTGCATTGGGACAACGTTGAAAATGGAAGACTTCGTAAAAGAAAACAAAACGAGAAATCTCCATGTCGATCCTCAATATTAGAATTCTTGCCAAGAATCTAGAATTCCTGATCATAGAGTTTTTCAATTCATTATAAATCGCGGTAAAACCCTAGCTGCAACTA
>BGPR01016611.1:21435-34171 GCA_013235015.1 Araneus ventricosus | reverse complement strand
TAATTGATTTCAAAGCTACAGTCAAATAAATTCTGGATTTTATTTGTTATAAATTTTTTTTCTTTTTTTAAAGCTGAAACACTAAAATGTAAATGAATTTGTAAAATCATACTAAATAAGTTAAATTTTGAAATTACTCCTAGGCTTCTGTCTATGTACAAATGTAGTATTATTAAAATTCCAAGGAATGTGGTTGAAACTCGACTTTTTTATTCTGTTATCGAAAAGTAAAAGAGAACTAAATTATTTTATTTTGGTTTGTATATGTTAATATCACAGGACAAAGGTTTTAATTGTATGATGTTTATTTTAGAAACTGTTCGGAGAAATACAGCTAATGCCACTGACGAAATTTATGAAGTGATGACGAATTGGTTCCAATGCTGCAAAATTGAGATGGAGGGAGATATCTCAGAATGAAAAATTTGTAATTTTATATAAGAATATGTAATTTTTTGGATGTCATAATTTTATTTTCCTTTTCTGATAGTTATCTTCCTGATGTTGTATTTTTCTTATAAAGTAAGAATTATTGCAAAGATCGAGATGGATGGAGACATCTCAGAACAAAAAATAGTGACATGAATATATAAATTTTTGGATGTTGTAATTTTATCTTAATAACAGCCTTTTCTGTCAGTTAAGCTTCTTGATGTGTGTAGAATGTGATGTGTGTTTTCAGAAATTATGCAAATGAGCTTCTGCATTGTTTTGTTGAAAATATCCCTATGTGTTACAGTAAGGAATTGCTTGTGTACAATTTTCATAATCTTTTGCACTTAGTGATGTAGAAAATTTTGGTTGTTTGTATAATTTTTCAGCTTTTCCATTTGAGAATTTTATAGGTAACACAATAAAATGTATGGTCCGTGCACCAAACAATCCCCTGCAGCAAGTAGCTAAAAGGCTTGAAGAAAAAAATTTTTGCGGAGACTTGCCTTCTAAATCCAAAAATATAGTTACTAAAAAGGATGGAAAAATCACATCCATAAGACCGCCCAAAAATAATTGTGTTGTCAGTTTAACATTAGTGGATTCTTGTTTTTTGACTAAAAGTGATGATATTGTGATTGTCAAATCTATTGAAGATGTAGGCACTTCAAATTGCTTTAAACTGTGTTGTGATTTTTTTTTTTTTTTTGTACAAAGATAATTTTTATACAGTACCTTTAGAAAGTAGTAGGCTAGGAATTTATAAACTTCATTCTCTTCAATCTAGTAAAGTTATTTTATCCACTGACATATGTAGGAAATGTTTCCTTTTACCAGATTTTAATATAGAAAACAAAGAATCATTTATTTGCTTATATTTTTTTGCATTCCTTATTGCAATATGAATATTTTTCATTGATTTACCATGCAACTTTTTAAAGTTCTTATACTTTTCATTGTGCTTGCATATGTCAGTGCCAGATCTAGATGTTTTAAATGTAAAAATGTTTATAATAGTTTTGTAGTACCATTTTATTTCTTTTCAAATTGTAGATAAATTGTAATGTTAATTTGCTGATAAATAAAATGTATATATGTATTTAATTGTTTGTAATTTTATTTCTAACTTTTCTTAAGTCAAGGCTGTTTTTATATATAAAAAAGTGCTTTTACACATCTTGCAGTTTGCTGGGCATAATTAAAATTTATTTTTAAATTCATGATACGATTTAGGTTTAGGCTCTTTAGTATCTACATTTTTATATATATGTCCTAAACATGAAGTATGAATTTTAAATTATTGAATTTGTTCTCGAAGTATTGAGTTTTTAAAGACTTTGCAAATGAAAGACTTTGCATTTTTTCAATAAATATTTTGTATACATCAAAGTAAAATGTATTTAACTATTTTATTTCTAAAATAAAACGAAATCTGTTAAAGTTGACAAATGACATTTCTTTCTTCACATAGCTTTTCTAATGTAACACTTTAGATTCTAATTTATGTACTATGAAAAAAAAAGTATTCATTAGGGAAAATTATAATTCTTGTTTAACAAATGAGATGGTATATAGTACTGATTATCCAAATCAATCGTGACTGAGGGGACAACATGATTACATTAAGTGAAGGTGTGGGTTTCCACAGAAACAGTTAAAACTTTATGATGCAAAGATTGAAGACGTGGAATACTGCTGCAAGGATACCTAAACTATTAAATGATCCCTTGTAGTTTAGTTATGTCTTTGTAGAGATATTCCAATTCTTGTAGTGGAACACTACCTCAAGGTTTGTTATTGCCTGATAAAGATTAATAAAGAGATGCACACTAGAAGTAATGATTTAGCATGTGGTTAAGAGTTTTGTAGAGGCTGAAAACTCGGGGGGAGAGAATTTTAAAATTTGCTCGTATTTTATGTTTGTCATTTCTATTTCTGTAAATAATCCAATCTTGATGATTGTGCATAATGTCGCATATTATAAATTTGTAATTTAAACAAAGTTACTATAAATATCTGAATACAATTTCAAACTTCATTTTGAAGCTTTGACTTTCATCATTTTAAAGTATGTAATTTGAATTGTTTTTTTTAAATGCTCTATGCTACATTAAAGTGATAACAGCACTGTTTAATACAAAACGTTATGTAGAACTGATGGAATTTCATATTTTAGTCATCTAATGACAATTTTAGTTTACAGATTATGTGTTAAGGCATGTTGATGTTTCCTGATAATGTGAAGTGGTCAGACTATTTTTGATTGAATTTGTTTTTAAATAATGCTAATAAAAAGTATTAATGTAGATTATATTTCCATTCTCTAAACACCAAAACTGCATGGGTTTATTTCACTTCTACAAGTTATCCACAAAAATATAGTATTCATATATATTTGTATACATGTATAATTTCATAAAAAAAAAAAGGAAAAGTAATCTTCCAGTAAGCAGTTTATTAGTCATGTAAATATTGTCAAAATAGTTGCTTCCCACCCAAGTTTCCAAAAATTCCATTTTTTTTTTTTTTTTTTTGAAAATGTAGGTGTATATAGACCTAAAAAATAAGAAAACTTTGGTTGGGCCATCGTAGGTTCATATAGGGAAACTTGGTTGGGCCATCGTAGGTTCATATAGAAAACTTGGTTGGCCCAACAGTTAGCAACTCAGTTGGGCCAACGTTGGAGAATGGTTGGTTGGGTAACCATAAGAAAGAGTGCCAATCCGTACCGTTGGCCAACCGTGGATGGCAACGTTGGGCCAACTGTATGCCAACGATTTGTGCTACTAGGGATACTTGTCGTGACAAATTTGCAGAAAGCTTGCAGACTTGCAGTGCAAGTCTGCTGCAAACTAAAATTGCTATCTGGGTTCTGGTACCCCCGGTTGGGTTGGATTCCGCATGTTAACAACGGAACCCAACCCAACCGGGGGTACCAGAATAGACCCCTATATCACGCGCATGATATACCACTGACGTAATTTACTACTTTCTATTAAAAAACGGAAATTAATTTGAAATTAATATAAGTTGAAATTTCTCGGGAACTATTGATCATAGCGAGATAAATTTTATATCAATGGATAGCAAATTTTGTTTCACTATTTTAGAGCTATTAAATTTGAAATTAGAACGACAATTACTCTTTTAAATTTAAAATTACTGAAATTTAGTTTCTCTAACAATGAAACAATGCTCTTTAACGTCTCGAAGTGCTATGGCGCGAGTTTTATTGTTGGTGACGTCAGAGCGTTACCGAGAGACAGATCTGGGCTATTATATTAATAATTTTCCACAGAGGCAAGTTGAACTTTTCTCTTCAAAGTCACATCAGCCAACGCTTTTCCCACGATTCCTTTAACAACATTTTTGCGTAGCTCCTCTGCTGAGTCACAATTAACTGTATCTTCGGCAACAATTCCTGCAGACAGGGAAATGAGCTCTTCGAATTTGTTGAAGGGTGAATGTTGTTTTAGCCAAACTTAAAATTTTTTCAAATCACTGGTTTCTCGAGTCTTCCAAGATTTGGATTTTAAAAAAATGTGCTAGTCGGGGGATTTATTTGTCACTCCGGCGAAAGCTTCCATTTCTTCCGCCCTCAGAGACTTCCCGCCATGGTGAAAATCTAATACACTGTGATACTATCACACATATTTCGGCCTTATGTCAAGCCACCGCTATCCTTTATAACGTTTTAAGACCTTCTATATAGTCATGACCGTCCAAACGCCTCTTCAAAACTTATACGATCGCCGAACTGTAAAATAACCCTGACACACGAAGCGTTCAAACTCTTGATTCGACAAAGTAGTCTTAAGTTTAGACATATTCCGGAGATACCGGGGCCCCCCCCCCCCTGATTCAGCGTAATGAATATGCCCAGTTGCATGGAAGTGAACTAACATGCGTTGGACGGAGTAGAGATGAAGATTTTTCCGCTTTCATGAAGTCATACATTACAGAAACTTGCTTGAAATACTGCAGCCATAATTTAGCTGTACGGATTCTTTCTTCTATAGTCCAAGACAACTCAAGAATGTTATACAGTGAGAGCTATGGATAGTATTCTTCCGCCAAGTGAAATAGTCCTGCAATTATTCTAATGTATTTTAAAAGTAATTGACATATTTCAACAGAATTTTGCTTTAAACAACAAAAACCGATATTCTCTGCAATAAAAATCTATTTTCAAAACGTATGTTATTTAATTTCTTAAATCTTTTTTTTCACTCCTTCTGTCGGAAATGACGAGGTCCAAGATGACCTTGGGAGCATTCAGGGGAAAAGCTTTTTTTCTCTGTGTCTTCGGAGCTCACATTTGGCGAATAATCCCTCTTGGTGTTGGCAGCATGTAACACAGCATATTGTTTTTTCCATTTTATATGTTTGCTCAATCTGTTTATCTATAAAAACTAAATGTTAAACTTTAGATTTAACGGATTCATTTGTGCGCAAGTTTTTCCAAAAAATTTTTGCATACAATGAAAAAAATAATAAGAGTGCTAAGAAAAATATTTAAAACTAGCTGTTACCCGCGACTTCGTGCGCGAAGAATTTGAATTGCTATTTTTTTTAAATTCACGAATGTAAATGTTTCGTTATACATAGAAAGGGGAAATCAAAAGTTCTGACGGTTGATAATACATAATTGGACGACTAATTTAAGTCTCCGTTATTGTAAATTACATCATTGTACTCAATGGTATCATCTGCTCTTTGGAATATATCATCCACCATGCTATATGTCATCTGCTTCTACTGTTTAAAAGAATACATAAGACAAAATATACCTTCCTATTCTAAAAACTCTGACAACCATATCATATACGTCAATGGACGATCATGATTTGTTTATTTTGGATTCATAGACCGTTTTCCGGTAACCTTCCGATTTAAGCAATCGCCAAATCTATTTGGCAACTGTATCAAGCGCCAAGCTCGAATTAGTTCTTTCTTTAGTAAACAAAACGTTGAATTCCGTGTTCTTTGGGTTTGTGTAATCCTTTCTATTTAAATCGGTTAGAAACAGCTCTTAAAGCATTAAAATTCGAAACGGAACTATTGTAATTAGCTAAATCGTTTGGTTACAAATTTAACCGCCAAAAAAATTTTGGATGTCGATGAAAAGAGCGATAAAGAATAATTTTGGCAACCTTTCCACTAAATTTGGCTCTTATTTTAAGTAAATATTGAACGATATTTTCATTTAGTTATACTTAACTTTAGTTTTTAAATTTTAATCTAAAAACTCTTGGAACTATATTATATCTACCATTAGATTTCTGTCTCGGCGTTTATTTTTCAGTTATTATTCCAGAGATTATTTCTTTTCTCAGCAAGATCACGTGATGCATGACTTTAAAAATAAGTTATTCCACATGCTTGCGCTTTTCTGAAGGATCACGTGACATTTCATTTTCTTTACGCATTCCTTAAGGATCACGTGGCAGTTGATTGAAAAATAAAGTAATAATCTTCATCGCAAATCGCTTGTTAATTATTTAATTGTTATCTGTAGCCAAAAATAATGAATTTAACATGATGTCACCTACCCAATCTCCGTTCCTGGGTTCCAAGCTACAACTCTGCCAATTTTCATCCAAATCGGTTTGGTAGTTTTGCCGTGAATGCGTAACAAACAGACAGACACACTTTCGCATTTATTATATTATATGGATATTTTTAAAAATAAGCAAAATTTTCAGAAATAAAGGTGAATTAGTT
Source organism: Araneus ventricosus (assembly GCA_013235015.1). Classification (NCBI taxonomy): domain Eukaryota; kingdom Metazoa; phylum Arthropoda; class Arachnida; order Araneae; family Araneidae; genus Araneus; species Araneus ventricosus. The sequence goes on along the minus strand of BGPR01016611.1, from coordinate 28,015 downwards.
CAAAGTCTAACCGTTGCCTAGCAACGGAGTAGCTATAAATCTTCGTTATTTCAAAATCGTCTGCACGCATTTTAAAATTTTAGAACTTTTAAAAATTAATAACAATCGAAGGGAAAATGTCAGAGAAATAAAATTGGTATCATTGAAAAGGTAAAAATTTGAACTTTAAGATGGTATAAAAATATTTTCTGTCGGACAGTTTGCTCCGAAGTTACGGCGGAAAAACGGTTTCGGTTATTTTCTAATTAACTGACTGTTTAATTAACTTTTGGACTTAGAAAAGTTCATAAGTGTCTTCCCCTTGTCTTAAATGATAAGTGTACAAAATTTGGTTGAAAACCGTCCATTGGTTTAGGAGGAGATGTGGAACATAGCCACATACATACCCACACACATACCCACACACATACCCACAATGACTTTTATTTATATTAAGATAGAATATGAAGCTTTCGATTATGCTGTATAATATAAAACATTCAATGTACATACCTTAACTTCTCAAAACTCCGTATTAGAAGAGTGAAAAAAAAAATTTTACTGAAGATATAATTTAAAATTTGAGTTGTAATTCGATTATTATTCGAGCATTATTCGTTGTAAATATTTTAGCTTTTTTATTAAATTTCCTTTTAATTATTAAAAAATTTATGTATCCTTTACTTCAAGAATCCTTTATTTATGAAAGCATGGTTGGTGTAATCAATTTTTTTTTGCATAGAATTTTCTGCTGTATGCAATTTTAAATATAGTGTCAAGTGTCTACTATTGATATTTCTCAGGCTTCCTTTAATTAATAATGCACAAATTATGTACTTAAAAACAATGCAATAGTAAAAAAAATCGATCCAAGCAACTTTCTCTTTTTGCTTTGAGAACGAAACGTTGGCGCACACGGAGCAAAAAAAATCTACTTCTGGTTGTTGGCGAATTCTACTAGAAAGTAACCCCAAAACGCGTATAAACACCAACTACGTTATTCTTCGGTGCAGCGCTGGAAGTATAGCGTTTTATATTTGTCTCCCCCCGCACCGACACCACCACTACTCTCAACACATACAATACTACCATTATAAAATTATTATATAGGCATGAGGCTCTTCTGAAGATAGTTACTTCGGCATTTTTTATTGATTTTACCATTACAATAAGGAATTTCAGAAATACTCACTTTTTCAACTCCCCATATCTTCTAAACTATTGATGCTAAAATAAAGATGTAGGACTTTTTTTGTAGAGAATTTAATGTAGTTTATATTTGCAATTGAGTATTTTTCTCTAGAACCCATAGTTTTCGAGATATTTAAGAAAAACTGAAAAAGCCCCGCCTTTAAACCCCTGTACCCCCCACGGTCGGGGACTTTTAGTATGTTGTTTAGGACACTATCCCCAACAACTGTGCCAAATTTCAAAACTACACCATTTTTTTTCTATTCGTCGATTTTTGGCCTTCGTTGATTGGACTAATGTGGACAGCGGCGTTCTTAGCAAATACCTCATACCACATATCTTCGAGGCCACTGCCACCCATGATTTTTCCCACAGCACCCATGTAACTCATAAGCAGATGCAATCCACCTAATCTTACTATTGCCTTGAACAGCTCATCAATTTCGTCTGCTTGAGAGACTACATCCATGGCTTTAATGAAAAGCGGCTGATCAAATATGACAATACACCTTTCTAGCCGCTTCCTGCATTCTTCAACTGCGAAACGAAGACAGGTGTTAATTGGGGGTATTAGAAGGTTGAAGATTAAAGAAGGGCAAGGGTATCAGTGCTGACTTTTTGTAACATCTTTTCCAATTCGGCAATTTTTCCGGCAATCCCCATGAAACCACTCCATCCCACATGAGGTTCTTCAGCTGACTTGGGACCAGCAATCCAAATCCGATGGTATGTCGTTCCAATTTTGGCATCCATCGGCCGCAAATTCAGGGAGAAGACGACTTCCATTACCAAGCGATTCAATCCATGGTTCTTGGGCCAGTCGTGAGTAACGATTGGGATGAATCCTAACTTTCCAACAACATTTGCTGTTGGTATAATCTTCGGTCGTGGAATACAAGAACTCGTCTGAACAGCTGAAGAAGGCGTCGCACACTGCACTCCTTTCCAATCACATGAAAAGTTTCATGTCCATCCACAGTTCAAATGTTGTGATCTGCATTGTCGAAGACAAATTGAACAAATCCATTGTCATGAACTTCACTTGAAGTGTTCATCGTCACGAAAGTTTCTAACTTACAGATCTCGCTGCAGGAAATTGAAAAGCTTAAACTATACAGCAGGTTAATTAGATGTCTTTATCGGAAACGCCTATGAGGAAACCAATTGCAACCTGCACAGCTGACAAAAATGACCGTGGACGCACCAAAGATATGATAGAGTGAACAACACCCAACACCTTCTGTTTGCAAGGTGAACCTTTTACTGATTTCAATCAAACCGGAAAGCATCGCACCTACTGGATTTTCTCCACCTTTCGATAATTCTTCGCAGGTTGGATATGCCGAGGAATCATAAACTTGAGATCTTACTTCTTCTTGTAGGATGCAAATGGCTGCGTCTATAATCCTCTTTATTCAATAAACGGCGTCTTTTTTTCGGTCGGCCAATTGTCAGTTCCAATTGTCCGTTAAAATATTCTGGGAAACTGTCCTGAAAGAAACAACAGTCCCGAAACATTCATGCTGGCTGAAATAAGAATGGAATTACAGTAGCGTTCTGATAAAAGCTTCTGATGATTGTTTTCTTTATACAACTTGTCACTAACGGTACGGAAATGAAAGGGCGTCTCCATAAGGTCCGACAGCAGGTACTGGAAGTCATCGTTGTTATACAGGAAGTTTCATAATTTATTGAAAATCTCTAACTTGGACTCGTCAACAGGTCTTCCGACTACATTTTTAGATGGCTTGCCTGCCATACTTTAACCAACGATTGAAAATCTTGCATCACAGTTTTTATATTGTGCATCGGCTACAATCAGGTCACATCCACTGTTAATTCGATTTAGAACTATTTTTCCCCACTTGTAAAACCTATTTACGCTCATACTTCGAATATTTGAAATTTTTGGAACTGTTACCACTTGCCATACTTTTGAGTAGCGATGTGGGTGCTTCTTATAAGCTTCTTTATCAACCGTCTCTCCGCAATAAAAACCGCATGTTTTAAAGGCGAATGGATGTAAGTTACTTCTGAGGAGGGTATTGTCTTGTATTTGTTACTCCAGGTAAAGACACTGAAAAGCAATTCCCATGTCTGATATAATTTTTTCTGCAATTTACATGCACTTAAATTTGACTAACATCCTCAATTTTTCCACAGTACCATCTTTTCTATTCATACTGATGTTCCTCAAAGTCTCAAAGGCTTTTGTCACATTGACACTGTTAATATCCATCATTCCGACTTCATCGCAGAAAATGCAAATTTCCTCTATTCAGCTGTCTAAAAACCGCCTAAGATCACCAACTGGATATATCATGATGTTAATGATTGAATGTTAATTATAAATGTTAAAACTAGATTGGTGCCAAAATGTTAAAATAAGATTTATATTTCAATTATGATATGAACACTGGGTGCTGAAACATGAATACAAATAAATGCAATTTTTGCTACACTTAATTGAGCACCTACCTTTTTAGGCACCTAAAAATTTAATGGCCAGATGTGAAAGTATAGCTGAAAACAAAGGTTGTACATTGCACTGATATAAAATAATACATAAATAAAAGAATAACAAAGTTTTTAAATTAAATATTTTTATTATAACAAATGTTTAAATTAGAAAATTACTGCCAACTATGAGTTAAGTATATTGAAAAGACATAGACTGATGATGCACACAACCAACATATATAAAAAAAAACAATGAAAAATGTAGCTACACGTTAAAACAAAGCGCTGCAGGCTTGAAATGGTAAAATGATACTAAGAAAATACAACATGTACATTCACTAATGAAGACTTCATTATGTCACAAGAAGGACCTTGAAACACTGGAAACAAATCTTACGTGGTTTTTTATCACTTACATTCTATCTTGGCTTGGTAAACTACATTTACTTTAATACGCAGTTGACTTGGAAACACTTTCTTGCACATATAATATTTAGCACCAACTTTCACAAGTGGCATCTCTCGTTCTTAAATAACGGAAATTGTAAAGATGAACACACGCAAACGGCAAAATTGTTAAAGTAAAGTTCACCAGCCGTGGACTGAAGCAAGAGAAAGAATAATTTATTATTTACAAAAGCAGAGGTATATGTACATTGAAGGTAAATATTAACCAATAAGAGAAGAGCGCGCTTCTAAAAATAGAACATGACATCATACACTAAATAGTGAAACAGGAAGTGGATGAGTAATTGATGCGATGCGCGATTACAGATTGAATATGAAATCATAACACTTCCCCTTAATCACGCATGCATACAGAACAAAAACATAGCAATGTATACAGTTTACATTTAGATAAGCTCTTCGTGAACAGATCAGCAATTTGATATTCAGTACAAACATATTTAATACTAATGCAATGATTAATTAAAGTTTCTCTTATGAATTTAAGTTTCACATCTAAATGTTTTAATCTTCCACACACATTTTCATTAGTTACACTTTTAAAAATCTTTTTAAAAACATTTTTTGATTATCTTTATGTATAGAAATACTATTTATATGAGAAATAACATTTTTATAATATAAGAGATCTTGCAAAGATTTACCTAAAGCAATTATTTCAGCTTCTGTGGAAGAAAGAGATATACAGTTTTGCTTTTTGCAACACCATAAAATAGGACAGTTACAAAACATAAGTGCATAACCTGACACAGATTTTCTATCAATAGTATCAGAATCGACATATAAATCAATAGTAAAATTAGGATTATGCAGCTTTTTATACACTAATTTGAAATTTTTAGTACCTTTTAAATACCTTAAGATCCTTTTGAGTCCAATCCAGGCAGCAACAGTAGGCTTCTCCTGAAGCTGGCTGAGACAGTTCACTGAAAATAAAATATCTGGTCTTGTCTTTACAGCAAGGTACAGTAAAGAACCTATCAGTTCACGGAAAGGTCCTTCAAACAGTTCACTATTTGCAAAATCTGCTGGAGTGCATTTCGGTTCCAGTGGTGTAGAGCAGGGTTTATAGTCAGACATGTTGGCGTAAACACTAGTCTTATTCCTAGAAATTCTGTAGCTGGTGCAGATTTAGACATCTCGAATTCATTTTTCAAAAGATTGATCCCAGTTTTCAATTCATCTGGGTAGGACCTAGCTATCAATAAATCATCGACGTATAAACAAATGAACATCTTTCTACCTTTTTCCTTCCTAATGAAAATACATGGATCATAAGTAGACTGCTTGAATTTCCCTTTGTTGATAAACTGCTGGAATTTGTGAAACCACTGTCTTGGAGCTTGTTTGAGACCATAAAGACTCTTGTTCAGTTTGCACACTTTCCTTGTCCCATCATCATAGCCTTGTGGTTGACTTATGTACACGACTTCATCCAAAACTCCATTTAAGAATGCTGTTTCACATCCATGACGTAAGAATGTACCTTCTCTTGGAGGATGAGGACTAATACAAGTCTTAAAGATGGCATACTGATGACTGGAGAAAAAGTTTCTGTGTAGTCAACTTCCTCTTTCTGCATAAAACAACGAGCCACCAGACGAGCCTTGTATTTTCCATCTCTTTTTATTTTTTCCATCTCTTTTTATTTTTCATCTCTTTTTATTTTTATGACGCAGGTAATTGGTTGTTTTTCTTTTTCGGGTAACTCGACCAAGTCCCAAACTTTATTTTTCTCCATGGAAAGCATTTCGTCATCCATAGCATTCTTCCAATTTGATTGCTCTTCTTCTGGGGGAAATTTAATTTCATCATTAATTAACTCTTCCTTTGTTGCAGATAAAGCTTCATTAAATGGATATCTCACTGGAGGCTTTCTTTCTCTTTGAGATCTTTTGAATTCTGGATATTTATCATCTATTGCTCTTTCAGTTTCTTCTAGTTTGATATCCGTTTCAGTTTCTTCCCCTAAATCAGAAGTCTTCTTGATTTTCAATATTCGAAGTCGCTGATAATTTATCAGAAATTATTTTCTTTTTATCAAAACGAACGTTTCTTGAAACGGTAACTCTTCTTGTCACGGGATCCATGACTCTATATCTCATGCTTGAATATCCAATGAAAATCATCCTTTTCGATTTTGGGTCTAATTTTCTTCTTTGAGTATCTGCAACTTTTACATAGGCATCACATCCAAAAATTCGGATTTTACTTAAATCTGGCTTTGTAGAATATTTCAGTTCATAAGGAGTATGGTCTTTGATACTAGTTGAGGTGAATGTGAAGCCCATGGGGCGTATCATTATATCAATGTTTAATGATCAAGAATGTTATCATTGAAGTGATATATATATATCAATATTTATTCAGATGGAGCATAAAAAGGTTAACATCATTATTACGATCAAAACATCTTTAAATTATAGGTAACTAACGCTTACCTTTGTTTTGGTCGTATCAGGTTTTTTCTTCATACTGGAGT
>BGPR01016611.1:0-21425 GCA_013235015.1 Araneus ventricosus | reverse complement strand
AGAAAGGTAAACAAAACCCCTGGTGGCGGGGAAGGAAAGTTCTCTTCAGTTAATTTCAGTCCCTGGTGGTTTCCGACAATCATGAAGGCTGAAGAGAGCCTGGCACATGTCTGCATCTCTTCCTTTCACTTCCAAACTATATGGTGTTGCTAGATACATGACACTAGTGCATGGAATTCTGTTGTGCAAGAAAGCAGCAGCTTGAATTGCATATCCCCAACAACTTTTTGGTAATTTGCAATCGAACAACATTGCACGAGCTTTATCAAAAAGAGTTCTGTTCATTCTTTCTGCAACCCCATTCAGCTGAGGAGTATATGGTGGACATGGATCAATTTCAACACCTGCATTTCTTGCAACTTTTTGTAATTCCCCAGACACGTACTCTTTAGCATTGTCGCATCGAATTCTTTTGACAGTATCATTTACTTTTAGAAATTTCTTGAATTCTACAGCAATATCACTTTTCTTTTTAATCAAGCGCACTTCACAAAAACGAGAATAATCATCAACAAAAGTAAGAACGTAGCGCTCACCTGATAATGTTGCTGAATCAACAGGTCCACATAAATCTGAATGAATCATTCTCATAGGAGTATTTTCCCTTCTGCGGTTCGCTTTTCCAATAGGTTCCGCCGACTGCTTAACGAGAACACAGTTTTCACAAAATGAATCGCTTGTTGGTAATCCAAGTTTTCTCAATGATTTCCTGAGTATCCTAATCGGTGATGCCAAAGTTCAGTTTCTTCCGTTTCGGCCACAAATGTGTTCGAAACAGTTGGAATGAAGTGACTGATGTATTGTCCCTTGGAATTCAGTTCGCACAACACAAAAGTCTTGTTCTTTCCTTTGACAATGACCTTATTATCCTTGAAAAGTACAGAATATCCAGCTTTCTGTATTTGTTTGATCGAAATCAGGTTGCCATTAAGTTTAGAAATAAACAATACGTTTGTCAGGACAATTTCTTGTCCATTCTTTAGCCTGCCACGTATTACTCCTATACCTGCGACTTCTAGTAGGCTTGATTTAACTGCACAAGACACAGTTCCGGAAGATGGTTTTAATTCTTCAAACCATTCGCGTTGAGAACACATATGGGAAGTAGCACCCGAATCCACAATGAATTTCTCAGCTTCTCCTTCACCAACAACAAAGGAGACTGCCGCTGCTTCTTCTTTTTTAAATGGCGGTTTCTTACGAGTCAAATACCTACAGTTTCGTTTTTTATGTCCGAGCTTGCCTCAATGATGACAGAACACAGTCTTATCACAAAATCTTGCTATATGTCCCTTTTTATTACACTTGAAACTGAAACAGACCACAGTTAGTTGATTTGTCGGAAAAGCAACATCATTTGACAATTCACTTCTCGGAGCTTTCGTTTCAGACACCCGCTGATCTTTCAGCAACGCTTCGGCATCTAACAGTTTGTTAACAACAAATTGAAGGGAAACATGTTCTGAAAGTTGGTTTTCAATAGCAGATTTCGTAGAATCATATTCAGGAGGCAACGGCATCAGAATATAAACGATAATGTCCATGTCACTGATTTTCACACCGCACGATTTTAGCTGATTCACAAGTCCGTTAACTTCGTTAAGATGTTCTTGCATGGATACTTCCTTCTTGTTTTTCAGCATAGCAAGACGTTTTCTTATTAAAATTTGGTTTAGAGCTCCATCCCTTAAGTAAGTGGATTTCAGTTTCTGAAAAATGCTGGCGCAAGTATTTTCATCCGATAGTGACACCAAAGCTTTGTCGCTAAGAAACGATAACATCAAGGCATAAGCCTTCTTACTTACCAAAACTTCATTTTCTTTCGTTTCGTCAGCTTCTTTACTTAAAAATTTATCTAAGTTTTTCGCTACGAAAATCGACTAGATTCTTCTCGCCCAAACGGCAAAATTCGCCCCGTGAAACTGATCTACGTAATATTTCAGTTCGGCATCCATTTCCGAAACGATACTGGGCCAAAGGAACCACGCTCTGCTGTTAAAGTAAAGTTCACCAGCCGTGGACCGAAGCAAGAGAAAGAATAATTTATTATTTACAAAAGCAGAGGTATATGTACATTGAAGGTAAATATTAACCAATAAGAGAAGAGTGCGCTTCTAAAAATAGAACATGACATCATACACTAAATAGTGAAACAGGAAGTGGATGAGTAATTGATGCGATGCGCGATTACAGATTGAATATAAAATCATAACAAAAATTAGAAGTGTAACACACGCGATTCAAGAAGAATATTTATCTGGAACAATGTCGAGAAAAAGTGTTCTTTCATTCCTATTCCACCATGTTGCAGAACTTTATACACAAGGAAGCAATCACTGCTATTAACTTTACAAATGGCGCATTATATCTTTTACTTTCACAAACTTTTTCTGTAACGCACACATACCGAATACAAAACAGCAATTTTATGCAGAGACAGATTCAGTTTCTGTTTAGAACAACTTTAGTTCGCATCATTCAAAACCAAAGATCAATCATCGTGCAGTATATTATGAATAAAATACTTGCTGCAAAAATTCGAAACACTTCTTTTTTCAGAATCATTGGAAAAAAACTCAGGGGTAAGCACCCAGAAGGCCTAAGGGCCTTGCAGGTGCAACACCTTCCTCTTGTTCAGTCAAGCCAATCTATTCAAAAATTCACACAAAGGAATCCCTCCAGTCAGGCGACGCTTAAACCTTTTTACACAAAAATTCATACGCCGTACAAGATGGCGAGCAAATAGACCCGTTAAATAAATTTGATTTACAATTTAATAAACTTCAAACATTAAAGGAAATGACATAACAAGTTAAGGCAATTAATATTCAAGTTGATTAATAGAAAAATAAATAAGAAAAATTAAGATATTCAATAAAACTGTAAAAAATTACCGTTGAAATTTTAAAAGTTGCCGAAGATGCCACAAGATACGAAAAAACTTTGGTGGCGAAGATTTAAATAATTAAAAATATTGGCAACGCCGAAAAATGATGTAGTTGCATTTTTTGCAATCTAAAGGTGGGTTTACATGCGAACAGTAGAAAACCGACAGTAAGCTGACGCATGCGCAGAATCATAAAAGTTTTAACCGGACCACGGCAAGTCTCTGTCCGAACTTGACAGCGACATCCTACTGTCCGTTTTACTGTTCGCGTGTAAACCCCGCTTAACACATGATAATTTTAAAAAACATTAGTGATAATGGTAATACTTATTTTTCGAAAAGTTTTTTGCCTAATGTATTTGATAAATTGTATTTAAATAATTTAAATTTTACTATATAATTCAGTACTAAATTCTACAACTCATTAGTGAGAAAGAGTTTTTTGTATGTTTTCACAAACATGTTTTATATTAATAAAATTATATCAATTTTATATTTCAGACTTTTTATTGCAGTAATGAGTTCTTCTAAAACAGAAACGTTTGATATCAACAGCACCTCTCTATGATTGTCCATTGCTGAGTTATAGCGTTTTCGGGAAAATCCAAGATTGCGGGCGTTTACTCAAATCTAAAGGCCGTAGCACACTTGTTTATATTTCGTAACCAAGGGAGAGCAAGTATTCGATGAGCGGTTTCTCCTTCAATGTGTCCTTGACCGAAGAGGGTTGGACTCCCCTTCTTTACGATCTGACAACCCCCAAAGAAGGGATGACAGTTGCAATGTGTAATTGCCTTTTAGGCGATGCAAATAGGGTTTTTTTTTTGTCGTTTATATTTCGCAAAGAAACAGACCCAAAGAATTGCACATCTCTGTATAAAAAGCTATAATTGAGAGAAAAAATTTAAACGAAAACATACATATTTTAATAGATTTTAAAATTAATATGTTAATATTAAATTTGCTATTGCCATAATTTTATCATCTATGTTATCATTAATTCTCTCTGTAATTACAATCAACACATGAAATGTACCTAGGGGCAAGCAAAATTTCTCTAATTTAACTTCAAAATAACACATAATTAATTTTATACTTAATAAAAGGTTATTAAAAATTAATTAGCTAATTAAATCATAATAAATAATAATTTGGAATAATTAGCTATTTGTATAATGTAGGGACAGTAAGAATCGTCTAAGGGAACGACGTGCCATAATAAATGAAGAATTAAGCACATAAATCTCATAGCAAATGATGTGTAATGCATTGATATTAGAAAAAATTTGCACATTATTATTTAAATCTCATAACCGCAACAATCAAAAAATAATAGCCGAAATAAGTTAAAATAATTATTAACTTATTACTAAACTTATACATAACATATACATATATTATATAATGAAACATCTCTACAGCAGCCATCCACCGTTCCAAGAAAAAGTGGCCGCTCTAAGGGGTTTCACGTTCGGGAGTTCAAATTATATACTAATCCGTTATTTCTGATGAAGCGAATTTTAATAATCATCTAAAGAAAAGCGTACTTTATTCATCTTTTAAAAAAAAGATAAAATTTTTATTCCTTGGATCTTTCCCCTTTTTCGAAGGTAACTTTTTTTTTCCAGTTGAAAAAATAAATCCCTAATCGTTTCGTCGGTGGCAATAATATCTATTTTTCCTAAAGTCTATTGAGCTGAAAGTTTAATTTGCTGATACTCGCAACCAATATCAGCAACTTCCTTGTCACAGTCCGAATCAGCGCCTGAAGGACACGACCTCTTGAATGCCCAATCCCGCTAGAGTTCGAAGGTCATTTTTCCCTTCACACTAGGAAAAACAATTGATTAATTTCGATTTGATTTCCGGTGTTGTTTTTTGAATATATAAATTTTGTTCTTTCTTTCCTCCTTTTCCTCTTAATAAAAGGTTCAAGTCAGAGAGACGAAAGGAATGGATTTCATTGAAGTTGAATGAACAACCAAACCGACCGCTCAGAGGGGTTTGAGTGGCCGTTTCTAGAGACTGTTTTAACCGAACAAAAGTGGCCGTTGAGAGGAGTAACCGCAATGCAGTGAATGCCATTTAAAGAAGTTTTACTGTACTTTAAGATTTATCAACATCAATCACTAATTTTAAAATAACTATATCCTACATTTAGGATATAATTCATCAAAAATTTTTTTAATAATGTTATTCACATTAAAGAATTTGGATCCTTTTTGTGAATGTTTGATACCATTAAGCTTTGTAACTTTTTCTCCACCGTGGTAGTTAGCAGAAATGGAATTCATTCACATATGGAAAATATTTAAAAATTCCCGGGACTTTTTGAACGTAATAGGGGATTGATCGAGATAAAGCTTTTGTATGAGAAGAAATTTCCCTTCATTATAATTTCATTTCACTCATTTTAGGAATAACTTTAAATTGGAATTCTCTTTACGTTATCTCCAAACCAAAATTAATCTCATTCAAAGTTGGAAAATTATCCAAATTTTAGTCAAAAGCAAACCTATTTTATACAAAGGTGGAAATCTATCTTAAATTCGATCGAAACTCATCCATGAAGTGATCCAAGATGACGATAGACTTGTCTCTGAGTATTAAAACATTCTGGGCGAACGAAAATGTCGTTAATCGGCCACAAATAATACCAAAGCCATTCTATTGTTTAGCTGAAGGATGTGTTTCAGTATCAAGGACTTGATTATGTTAACTCTTCAAACAGAGGAGAGATTGGGAATGTTCCTATTACGACTCCATTTCCTCCACGGCTAAATTCAGATTTAAAGTGCAAGGTAATACAATACGGATAAATGGTTACCCACAGATCACAAAGTATAAACGCGCGTTATGGCCTGATGTTGACTAACTGGAGATCCGCATTCGCTTGCTATTATCGGCTCCAGTGGCGGCGACTCGGAGGCCTCCGCACTTTTTGCGGGGAAAATTAAATTTTATTTTATTTTAGGGGCCCAAAACTAGAAATTATAAAAAAGAAGTAATGTTCGAAGAAATTAAATAAGTAATCACTGGTGTTTAATTTTTAATTATCCCTCTGACATTCATGAGAATTTGAAACCGGATGTCTTGAAATACGTAAAAATGAGGAGAACCGTCAAAATTGTTATCAATGTTACCTGCCTATGCATGAGTGCGACGATGTTTATCTAAATAACGTTTCTGAGAAAATTCTTTATTGCAAACATTACAAGAAAACGGTTTTTCATTTGAATGAGTACGAAAATGTGTATCTAAATAACATTTCTGAGAAAACTCTTTATTGCACACAGAACAAGAAAATAGTTTTTCATTTGAATGGTAGAAAATGATGACTTAAATAATCTTTATGAGAAAACTCTTTCCTGAATATACTGCAAGAAAAAAAGTTTTTCATTCGTATGAGAAAGACGATGTTTTTTTTAAACCATCTTTCCGAGAGAATTGTTTCATGCATATATCGCAAGAAAAGGGTTTTTCCTTGGTATGAATTCGATAATGCAGGTTTAAGTTAGGTTTATGAGAAAACTTTTTATAGCATATATCACATGAATAGGGTTTTTCATTGGTATGAGTTCGATAATACTCAATCAAATGAGATTTTCAGGTAAATTCTTTTCTGCATACATCACAAGAATAAGGTTTTTCATTTGTATGAGTTCGATAATGGTCAGATAAATGATTGCTCACAGAAAAATCTTTATAACATACATCACAAGAATAAGGTCTTTCTTCTGTGTGAGTTCGGAAATGTCTCTTTAAACTACTTTTATAAAAAAAATCTTTTATTGCAAACCTTACAAATATAAGATTTTGCTTCCGTATGAGTGCGGATATGCCGTTTCAAATTCTTTTTCAGAAAAAACTCTTTGCAACCTATATCACAATAGAAAGGCTTTTCACCAGTATGAGTTGGATAATGCTTATTTAAATGGAATTTTCGAGAAAATTTTTTTATGCATACATCACAAGAGTAAGGTTTTTCATTTCTATGCGTACGATAATGTGCTGTTAGATTGCATTTTTTAGAAAATTCTGCACTGCATACATTACAAGAATAAGGTTTTTCATTGACATGAGTATAAAAATGTTCATTTAAATGATGTTTCTGGGAAAATACTTTACAACAGATACTGCATGCGAACGGTTTGTTCTTGGATGGAGTTAGAATTCGAACATTTGTATCCGCACCAAATGCTTTAACAGATAGCTCACAAACTGTGTGTGGTTCTTTCGTTTTCGAAGATTCATCCATCTCTACATTCTGAATTGCTTTTTTTCCAAAAAATTAGTTGAAGTCGTATCAGTGAATATTTTTCAATGAGAGTTAGTTTTCACCTGAACTGAATCACGGATACGTTGTACCTGGTCTTCCGCAAAAATCTTCTGGAAAAGTGAATGAATTTCAGTATTACTTCACACATCAGCCTTTGGAATAAAATGTTTAACAGAGAAAGGTGTCTTCAGTTTGTCTTTGGAAAATCAATGAAACAATAAAAAACTGAATCGACACTTTTTTTTGAAAACTTAATAAATTAAATATCAAAAGCCTTTTTTATGTAAACTATTCTCAATTCAAAAAACTGTATGCGTTCTGCCTAGTACCACACAAAATATATGGCCAAAAATAATTTTACCTTGTGATACGCAACCATAACGTTACCGCTTGACATCAATAAAAATTCTCTAAAAGTATAGAAACTTACCTTTACCACTGTAGTTTTTGATTTCATAATTTTTATATTTTCAATATATAAAGTTAGAATTAACAATATGAGGAAAATAATTTTTAGAAAAATTTGAAATAATTAAAAATACTTGTTGAAGTTATAACTCTTTTGGTGCATTGAGGGTGAAATTTTCATAAGTGATGGAAGTTGTACGCGCATAATGCCCAGAAAAATAATAGTAAAGTTAGCCTTTAGACCATTCACTGCGAACATTAGAACACACACCAGACTACAGATATACTACGAGATATCTCGGTTGGCGGTGATCCTTACTTAACGAGTAGTAGGGGTAAATCCCAATACGGATCGTTTCAAAATGCCAAGACTAGCACTTCTGGACGATTTTACTCCGGAAAGGGGGTGACATGCAATGAGTAAGATAAACGAATTTACGGAGTTCTTTGTTATGTCAAGCTAAGTAAAATGTAAATATCTCACTCTCCATTTCTCACTGCACTCCTATTTTGGTGTCAAATCAACTCCACCTGGCGCATGCGCAAAAGCGCGAAGGGTTTTGGAATAAAAGAACAGTCAATACTCATGCGTTCTGTGCCAAGTTGTTCTGAAACGCAATTACAAAAGGGAGCATATGTTTTATTTTTCAATAAAATTTAAATCAATTCCTTTTTACAAACAAAAGTGTATATTATAGTGAAAACATGCGTACATATATATAATGCAAATGAAATTTTAAATATCCTATAAGTCTTATTTTAATTTTTTTCAAATATTATTAGTACCAATTTCTTAAACACACATTTAAAGAGTTAAACTGTTGAAAAAAGCGTTATTATTTTGCGTTAATTTATTAAACACGAAACTGTAGGTTAAACCAAATATTAAACACAAAATAGAAATATATGAAAGAATTTAATTAAGCCATAGATGTATTCGAATTTGTTTATACAAATTTTGATTCTTGATGTTTAAACTATCTAAATACTGAATGTTTTACATATGTTGCAATATTTTGTTATGAGAAGAAATGATGAAACAATTATTTTTTCAATGTTTAAAATATCAAAAAAAAAAAAAAAACGAGAAAAGTTTTGGTTATATTATATTATTTTGGTTCCGTTTGCCTGACTCTTCAATCTCATGAAAGAAACAAAAGAGAGAGGGGAAAGTAAGAAAATCGTAAAAAATTTGATATGTCACACCATTGCCAACAAAATACATAAAAAGTGCCCATATATTATGAATATTTTGGTATCTTATTATGGACATGGAAAACATTTTAATCAACAATAAATGACTCCTACAACATATCATCTCAACGGACGAAACAATGAAGTTAACGGACAAATTACCCGCATTCAATCCAGCTTCAGAAAAACAGTATCATTAGTTAGACAACTACGGCGAAATGACAGAGAAAATAAGGGATAAATTCACGAGCTGCCGTGACTCGGGCATAAGCTTTCTGGATATTGTCAAAGCTTTCAATAGAGTTTGGACTGACGGACTTATTAACAGAGTGTTGAAAATTCCTGATGGGCTGTTGAAGCTCCTCGTTTTCGCACCTCTCAAACAGGAAATTTTCTGTCAAAGTAAAAAAAAAATTACTCTATCATCGCCAAGAAACACTTTTAAAGGTTCCGGTGTCCTAAACTTGACTGGGGGGGGGGCTATCTCTAATTTAAGCTTTTCTATAGCTACTAAAAATAAAACTATGAAGAACTAAACTTCCCACAACACTATGCATCAAATTCAATTGATAGCTTGAAGCATTGTAAAAACTTAGAAATATATGAATGAGCTGTATTTAAGACATTGTGACCCCTTGGGTGAATTCAAAAATCTGGAAAGCTACCTAGAGTAAGTCGGACATAATTTCAAATAATTTAATTAGTGAAGCTAAAAGTTAATCTTTTTAAAAAATTATTAAAAATTTATTTATGTTTCACAGCACCATTTCATAGAGTTGCTTATCTTTTAGGTTTCTCAGCATTTTTAAAAAATTTAGTTTAGTTTTTTTTGATGGGACGAGTGTTTAAATTTTGAAAATTGCTGTTTATATTTTTTTTTTCAGTGTGATCAGCAAATCATTTTATGTAGACAGCAGCCTTCAAGTATTAGATGTGAAACTAGTGTATTAACAACAGTTAAGAGATGAAAAACTGCTAGTGAAAAGATAATGCCTCTTGAAATGCAAGGAATTCGGTTAAAGTGCTCAGCTATTCAATAAATTATCTCTAAACATTTACCGTCGGTAAAAATCCTATCAATAGGGTATTGAGAGAGATTTTCTTTTTTTTTAAATGACAATAAATAATTCAATATATGCATAGCATTTAAGTTCAATATTCAAAGATATTATATGATATTTATATATTTTTTCTCTTGTATAATGTCATGCATATAATTAATCTTTAAATGATATACCTGTTCTTAAAGAAAATTTTTAAAAGATGAGTACATTTCGCAAATCCATAAATTCCTTATTTGAGAAAGCATAAAATCCAGAAATCCTGATCACAATCACCTCAGAATGAAAGAGCCAAGTTCAAACCTCCCACAGACAGTCAATTCCATAATATTACAATGGTTCTTCAAATCGGAATGGCAATTATCTCCAATAAAACATCTAATCTATTGTTAAATAGGATGTCAGTAACAACCCATAAATAATCCTCACGTTCACAGAAAATTATCATGAGTCAAATATCCCAAATTTAACTACACGCAATCATTGACATGTTTTCATTTTAGTGAAAGAATTATGTTGAATATTCATCAAACCAAACAAATGTAGAAATTCTATAAGTACAGAGATTTTTTCCCATGAAATTCTATCCCACAAATACATTTCTCCATGTTTCACATATATAAAGTATATCAATGGAAAGAATAGGATAACAGAAAACAACTTAACACAGAAAATTCTTCAATACATACATCATATCAAAAAATATTTCCATTTGTATATGTACGAAAATATTTATTTAAATAGCGATTTTCAGAACTTTATCTTTTTCAGTCATGAGTAAAAAAATATTTATTAAAATATTCTTCCTGAGAAAAATCTTTTCTGCATATACCACAAGAATAGGACTTTTAATTTATAAGAAAAGAAAAAATGTTCATCTAAAGTATATTTCCCGAGAGAATATTTTAATGCATACATCATAAGAAAAAGATTTGTATGAATTAGATAATGTTCATTCATTTGTATGAATTTGATAATGTTGGCTGAATTTGGGTTTCTCAGAAAAATTCTTTACTGCATATATCACAAGTAGTGTATATTGTCATTGAGATCACATAACCGAACAAAAGTTCATCTTTATAAACCTGAAATAACTATAATATATATTAATAAAAGTGTGTAAAAGTGTTTCGTCAACAGAAACAAATCCACTTAGCATAAATAAATAGTATAAATAAAAAGTCACACGAAAAATCTTTGAAAAATTTATTTTCGTTATTCTCTGGAGCTCAATGCATTCAATCAACATATTTAAATTCAAACTACAGAGTTACATTCAATACAACAAGCGACAGTGAAAATGCTACAAAATCTTGAAAAAAAAAAGTCTTTTGCTCCACATTTTTTGCATATAAGTTGACTCATCTGCAAGAGTAGGAGAACATACAGGTAAGAAAATTTTGATCGAAAAGTCTTTAATAAACACATCATATTAGTGGGGTGGTTTCCACTTGATGAATAAGATAATGTCTATTCAGATCACTTTTCCTAGCAAATGATTTAATGCACATATAACAAACAAAAGGTTTTTCTTTTGTGTGAATGCGATAATGCTCAACAAAATAAGATTTTCGAGTAAATGCTTTCATGCATACATCACATGAATAAGGTCTTTCATTTGTATGAGTTCGATAATGCAGAGTTAAATGACTTTTCACGGAAAATTCTTTATAGCATACTTCACAAGAATAAGGTTTTTCATTTGTATGAGTTCTAAAATGTCTCTTTAGATCACATTTATGAGAAAATGCTTTATTGCAAATATTACAAGAATAAGGTTTTTCTTTTGTATGTGTACGTAAATGTTCGTTCAAATTCTGTTTCTTAGAAAACTCTTTGTGACATATATCACAAGAATAGGGATTTTCACCAGTATGAGTTGTATAATGCTTATTTAAATCATATTTTCGACAAAAATTTTTCATGCACACATCACAAGAGTAAGGTTTTTCCTTTGTATGTACACGATAATGTGTTGTTAAATTACTTTTACTATAAAATTCTGCACTGCATACATTACAAGAATAAGGTTTGTCATTGGTATGAGTGCGTATATGCTCATTCAAATGAGCTTTTTGTGAAAAATGTTTACTGCATACATCACAAGAGAAAGGTTTTTCATTTGTATGGATAAGATAATGTCTATTTAAACTCTCTTTCCGAGAAAATTCTTTCCTGCATACATGGCAAGAAAAAGGTTTTTCATTGGTATGAGTACGTAAATGTTGAATTAAATAACGTTTCTGAGCAAATTTTTTGTTGCATACATCACAAGAATAAGGTTTTTTATTGGTATGAAGACGTAAGTGCTCATTTAAATGACCTTTTTGAGAAAATGCTTTACTGCATATATCACAAGAATAGGGTCTTTCATTTGAGTGAGTAAGAAAATGCATCTTTAAAGCTAACTTCTGCGAAAATTCTTTACTACATGCATGGGAAGAATAAAGTTTATAATTTAAATGAGTAAGAAAATATTGATTAAAATAGCATTTCTGAGGATATTTTTCACTGCATATGTCACAATAATAGGATTTTTCATTTTTATGACAATGAAAATGTTCATTTAAAAGACTTTCCTGGAAAATACACCACATATATTGCATACGAACTGCTTGTTATAAGAGTGAGTTGGAATTTGTACATTTGTATCCGCACCAAATGGTTTAACAGACAAATCAGAAACCAAATACGTTTTGTTCGCTTTTAGAGATTCATCCTTCTTCTGTTGACTGTTTTGCCCAAAAAATTAGTTGAAGTCGTAGCAGTAAAAATTTTTCACTAGGAATTAGTTTTCATCTGTATGGAATCGATGCTCACATTGAACCTGGTTATTCTTGAAAGCCATCTGGAAAAGAAAATGAATTTCCAGTATATCACTTCACTTATCAGTCTTCAGATTGAAATGTTTTAAAAGAGAAACAGGTCTTCAATTTTTCATTGAAAAATCAATGGAATAAGTTGTTTTAAACAACCAAATGGTCAGTATTTTTGAAAAACTTGCTAAATTAAATGTAAAAGCCTTTATGTAAAATATTCTCATTTTAAAAAAACTGCATATGCTCTTTCTAGTAACATTCAAAACATATGGTCAAAAATAATTTTATGTTATGCAATCAAATGTTCCCGACTGGTATCAATAAAAGTCCTCAAAAAATATAAAAAATTGTCTTTCCTAAAGATGGTTTAGCTCTTGTTTTTCATTATATAATTTTGATATTTTCCACAAATAACATTAGAATTAATTATTCGAGGAATACAATTTTTAGGAGGTCTTTGAAAAACAAAATATATTTATTGAAGTTATACAGTAGAATTCCGGAAATCTGAACCCTGGTAATCCAAACACTTTTTTCTAATTTTCTGAAAACGTTTTACTGAAATTTGAAGCAAAAATAACAATTACGAATCAGAAACAAAGCTAATGTTTAATCCTAACTTAAAAGTAGTATTCGAATTGGTTTTTAAGAATGAACACAGTACCTTAATAAGGAGAAATAAACTCAGATATCTTCTTTTTATCCTCAACTTGTTTGCCACTGTACTGCGCAAATCGCCACATATTTCCATACATCTTCACAAAGCACCCAAAATCAATACAACTGCATTTGGTGTATCAAGAGAATTTTACCGAATTTTCCGGATAATCCAAATTCCCCAGAATCCGAACAGAAGTCATCCGAAATTAGTTTTTATTCCCGGGGTTCTACTGTACTATGTTGCATGATTTGCGGGTGAAATTTTTGTTAGTGATGGAAGTTGTGCGCACACAATGCACAGAAAAAAATATGGTATAAGGTTAGCCATTAAAGCGAGACAAGTGTTATACACTTGTCAGGGACCCATACTATAATACTAGAAATTCATAACCAATGAGCATGCACTCTAGTGTCAAGTTGTTATGAAGCACACGGTATGAAATTTAGCAGGTGCTTTATTTTATAATAAAATTCAAATAAATTTCTTTTACAGGCAAATTTCAAAATATATCATTGTCTATATCTAAAGATAATCCATTCTGAATATACAGGTAATTGAATTGTTTCACATAGTGTTGATAAATGTTTTAGAATAAATAAATATTTATTTTATGTAAATATAAAAAGACTAGTAAAGTCGGTCTAATTCCATAAAAGATATGATAAATATTTTATTAATTCCAATACGTATATTTTATTAATACACACATATAATTTTATATTTTAAATTATAGATCACACTAAATCAATAAAAAATTGCCATGGAAATATCAAAGTTAACACATTGCTGTAATACAGTATTTATATCTTTAGCTATTTAATTAGAAATTATTTTTTGTGTGGCCTAAATATCATAACATTGATTTTAAATTTTAGTTTCAAATACAACTAATGCATGCTAAATTTAATTCATACATATATGAATAAAGAAGTATACACGGCTATTCAAAACAGTTGCACTGATTACAAATGGCTATAACATTCTTGTAAATAATGTTAGGAAGAATAAATTTCGACAAAATACAGAAAGAAGCTTAAAGTTTTGTTTAGATATTTAATAACTGCTCTATTTGACTTTGTCACATAGGCAACATCCATGTCAGACACTAAGAAGCATGGTCACAGCTATTGATGTGCTATTCATATATTATTCAAATGGCTATCTAAAGCTTCTGAAAATATTTTTAGGATCTTTACTTTATCGAGATATAGACTCTGTCTTAATGCTCGCCCACAAACATGGCAGAACATTAGTGGTATTGGGCTTAGAACCTGGAGCCCCCAGCTGTGAAGCTGAGACCTTGTCCCTAGGCCATGTGAGTATGTCCCACGATTTTCCACAACTGATTGTGAACCATTGTATTCAAATTAACTCCAAATGTTGCAGATTTTACAAATCTTGCAATACTTTTGGCCAGTAGTGTAAAGGTACTAAATGCAAGCCCTACTATCCTTACTAAAATAGAATTATTAATAAAACTTTTCTGGAAATTTGCACTGACTCTATCCTGTAAACTTTTCAAATTGTAAGATCAGCATACTAGAACTAAATTCTTAACAAGACATAAAACAGATTTCGGAAATCATCACATATGAGGGGGGGGTGTGTGCAAATTTTACAAATCTGAAAAGGGGGGAAAAAAAGGAAACCACCTAGTGTGGAAATAATCAGAATGTTGTTCCAACTAACAGAATTCAAATAACATTTAAGTGTAACATCACTTATTACTATTTGATGAAAACATGGCACATTTCTTCAATGTTCTGAAATTAAGTAGTGTTCCATCAGATAAAATGACTTTACATTCCAGTCAGTAGATGAGTCGAAAATTAAAGCAGTGCTGGAACACTTTAATTAGGATGGCGACAAAGATCATGCTGCTTTAAGGATAATTTTACAATTTTTCTTCTTTTTTTTTTAATAAAAAAAGGTGCCGGAACAGTGTTCCAATTCACTATACCCCTGATTCCAGTACTGTCTTTCACCTTATAGCAGTTCTTTATTTAACTTTTTTAATAGTTTTTATTTTAACGAGAAAGAAGCTACTACCTTTTCTATGTTTTGTAAATCATAAAAGTCTTAATTGCAAAAAGTATGCATTTTGATTCCTTTATCCTAACTCTTTAACCTCAATAAAAAGACAAAGAAAAAAATTTATATCATAATTCATACTTTATATTTAAGATAGCTAATTATCTCAAATTTTGGTATTACATTTTTGAATGTTTTTAGTAAGGATTTGTTTTTATTTTCCAGGGTATCATTATCTAAGCATGAGACTGGACAGCAACAAAATGAATTGTCGAATAAAAAAATAGTGAAAGAAAAACTGAAATCAATTCCATCTGTTAGGAGTAACTGAAATGTTTCGATCTTTAATAGATTCTCCACAATATAAATATTTATTAAAATAAGAAATTTCAGAATTTAGAACCTATTTTGTCAACAGTAAAATACACGGTAAATATAATGAAAAAAATCAGAAGCAAGATATATATTTAATCAGTGGTGAATCCAGGATTCGGTCCGGGGCTGAGGTGATAAAAAATTTTGTATCGTAGTGACGAATGTCAAACCTCATGGCTTATATAAACCAACACTTTAACTTTACAGGCTTTCCTCTCCTCACAATAAGAATAAAAAAGAATACTACAATACTTTCGATAATTTAATAAAAAATACAATGAAATAGCTGACCAAAAAATGTTTACGACCGCGCCAACGCTACAAGTGCAAGTGGAATGACTAGAAATGTAGGAAAATTTTCGAGCCTGTCAAGTCAGAAAGCACTGTTGTCACGATTTTATTACTATTCTTTTAAAATGAAAATTAAGATCAAACAGTTGTAGTGATTTTAAATTAAATCAAGAATTTTGGTTTAGCTCTGGGGGATAGCCCCTCCCCTGGATTCGCCAATGTATTTAATAATAAAGTACCTTCCAAGGATTTCAACAAAATATCCCTCTTCACTATTGAATTACATTGTGTGAATTAGAGAAGTGATGATTTCTCTTTTACTTAATAGTTACATAGGGTCAATAAAGTATTATAGATGTTCATTACTAAAAAAGGGAAATTCATATAAGAAAATGGGGCATGAGAATTAATATTAGCGGCTGCTTTATTTTGAGAGCAACAACTAAGTGTCATGTGGTAATCCATATTAGCAAATTGAAAAAATAAAATCGGAAAAATCAAAACAAACAACTGATTTACCTGTCCTGTAAACGATTCAATGCTATCATGAAATCAAATGAATATAAATATATATTTGAATTTTCAAACAATTTAAGATGTTTTATTTGTAAATAATGTTAATTTCAGACATTCTTTTCGAATTCCACGGTTTTGGTGCGCTGTGCCTCCAATTTGTTTCTTCGTTCCACTGACTTCAGAATCACTGAGAAATGAGTGCGTGCGATCAAACGGATTGGAAGATCCGGATTCAACAAATGTACTCGTTTCTCGAGTCTTCTGGCAACCATTCCATTATTTTCAGACCCTGTCCGCCACTGATTACATTACTTAGTACTAAAATATTTGTTCATGTACTACACATAAGGATTACAAGCAAAAAAATGACTGCTATCCTTAATCCTTAATAATATAATAAATGCGAAAGTGTGTCTGTCTGTCTGTTTGTTAAGCTTTCACGACCAAACCACACAACCGATTTGGATGAAAATTGACAGAGTTGTAGCTTGAAACCCAAGAATGGACATAGGCTAGGTGAAATCACGTTAAATTAATTATTTTTGACTACAGATTAAAAATAGTTAACAAAGAAAGCCCATTGACTCCGCGATTCGCGATGAAAATTTTTATTTTTCAATCAACTGTCACGTGATCCTTCAGGAATGCGAACACATGTGGAATAAATTATTTTTAAAATCAACTATCACGTAATCCTTTTTTCCACTGTAACTTCGGAACAAATAGTCCGATAAAAATTATTTTTATACCATCTTAAAGTTAAAAATTTTACCTTTTCAATGATATTACTTTTATTTCTATGACATTTTTCCTTCAAGTTTTATTCATTTTTTAAAGTTTGATAATTTTTTACGTTCAGACGATTTTGAAAGAACGCAAATTTATACCTAATTCGCTGCTAGGAAACTGTTAGACTTTGAACTGATTTATCTTTATTTCTGAAAATTTTGCTTATGTTTATAAATATCTACTGTCTGTCTGTCGGTCGATTGGTCGGTCACAAGAACTCCTCCTAAACGGTGAACGTTAGCGACATGAAATTTACACACAAGGTGCTATTTTCAACTTTCAGAGTTAATTAGTTCTTAAGATATTTAATTAAGTAACGATCATTAGCCGCTTTTAAGCCTATTGCTTAGACGTTTTTTGCCAATAACTTCTGAAATCTTTATTAGACAACAATTATTTTTATGCCATTTTAAAGACCAGAAAATGATCTTCTTAATGCTATTAATTACATTGCGATGAAATGTTTTCTCTGATTGTTATTAAGGTTTAAAAATATTTTTGTAACGTAATTTCTAACAAGTCTTTTTATTCTTATAGAAATAAATTCAAGCCATATTACTGTTTCGCGCGAGGGCTTTTGCCAGTGGTAAAGTTAATATAAGAAAATATTGCTTTCTTTGACCATTAACAACAAAGGAGACTTTACACTTCCGGTTTCCTGTTGTCGTAACATTTGCAGCTTTTAATGCGGTTACACAGTGATCCAATGACGTTAGTGAATTATTCTCTCGATGTTTTGTTTAACTTTCACAGTGAGGTATTACAGAATATCCATCTGTAGATACGGTAATGGGCATTAACAAGGAACATCATATACTGTAGAGCTCTTCAACATCTTAGAATTGTAAGGGCACCTTCCGACAAGCCGAGATTGAATGCCAGTGTGCCAGTACTACTAATACGCAACCTCGATATACCGAGACTGCGCAATGGCACACGGTCGCAAATTACACACCAATGTCCAAACGTCATGAAAGCTACTGTTATGGCTGATATAGGGAGAAGAGAGAGTATTTTAATTCCACGCCTTCCGATAATGCCGAAGGATTTATCATCTCAGTTCAGAAGGCAACAAATCCCTTTAAAAATGTCATTTGCCAGGCTCAGGGCCAGATACTGAAAGTGGCAGATGTACATTTGGAAAAACCATATTTTTCGCATGGGTAAACTATACATGGCGTGTTCACGTATGTCCAGCCCACACAACCTCTACATCCTTGCAAATAACGTGGTATACAAAAGTATATTAGAATAGATAAACAATTTACATAACTATATCAGCATACATGTACAGTACACTCCTGTCAGCCGTCCAATAAGTATTATCTCCGTCAGAACTTTTACTTTCCCCTTTCAAAATGCAACAAGACATTTACATTCGTGAATTAAAAAAAAAGAATAATTCAAATTCTTCGCGCACGAAGTCGCGGGTAACAGCTAGTAATATAATAAATGTGAAAGTGTGTCTGTCTGTTTGTTAAGCTTTCACGACCAAACTACAAAACCGATTTGGATGAAAATTGGCAGAGTTGTACCTTGAAACCCAACAACGGACATAGGCTAGGTGTAATCACGTTAAATTAATTATTTTTGACTACAGATTAAAAATAATTAACAAAGAAAGCCCATTGACTCCGCGATTCGCGATGAAGATTATTTTATTTTTCAATCAACTGCCACGTGATAATTCAGGAATGCGAAAACATGTGGAATAAATTATTTTTAAAATCAACTATCACGTAATCCTTTTTTCCGCTGTAACTTCGGAAAAAATTGTCCGATAAAAATTATTTTTATACCATCTTAAAGTTAAAAATTTTACCTTTTCAATTATACCAATTTATTTTCTGTGATATTTTTCCTTCAATTTTTATTAATTTTTTAAAGTTTAATAGCTTTAATTACGTACAGACGATTTGGAAATAAAGCAAATTTATAGCTACTCCGTTGCTAGGCAACGGTTAGACTTTGAAATAATTTACCTTTATTTCTGAAAATTTTGCTTATTTTTATAAATATCTATAAAATAAGGCAGAAATTACATGTATTTGTCTGTCTGTCGGTCGGTCGGTCACAAGAACTCCTCCTAAACGGTGAATGGTAGCAACATGAAATTTACACACGACATTCTAGAGCATATTTCTATTTCAAGGTGCTATTTTCTAATTTTAACTTTCAGAGTTAATTAGTTCTTAAGATATTTAATTAAATAACGAAAATTAGCTACTTTTAAGCCTAATGCTTATACGTTTTTTGCCAATAACTTCTGAAATATTTATTAGACAACAATTATTTTTATGCCATTTTAAAGACTAGAAAATGATCTTTTTAATGCTATTAATTGTATTACGATGAAATGTTTTCTCTGATTGTTATTAAGGTTTAAAACTATTTTTGTAACGTAATTTCTAACAAGACTTTTTATTTTTATAGAAATGAATTCAAGCCAAATTACTGTTTCGAGCGCAGGCTTTTGCCAGTGTTAAAGTTAATATAAGAAAATATTGCTTTCTTTGACCGTTAACAACGAAGGAGACTTCACACTTCCAGTTTCCTGTTGTCGTAGCATTTGCAGCTTTTAATACGGTTTCACAGTGATCCAATGACGTTACTGAATTATTCTCTCGATGTTTTGTTTAACTTTCACAGTGAGGTATTACAGAATATCCATCTGTAGATACGGTAATGGGCTTTAACAAGGAACATCATATACTGTAGAGCTCTTCAGCATCTTAGAATTGTCAGGGCACCTTCCGACAAGTCGAGATTGAATGCCGGTGTGCCAATAGTAATAATACGTAACCTCGATATACCGAGACTGCGCAACGGCACACGGTCACAAATTACACACCTATGTCCAAACGTCATGAAAGCTACTGGTATGACTGATATAGGGAGAAGAGAGAGTATTTTAATTCCACGCCTTCCGATAATGCCGAAGGATTTATCATCTCAGTTCAGAAGGCAACAAGTCCCTTTAAAAATGTCATTTGCCAGGCTTAGGGCCAGATACTGAAAGTGGCAGATGTACATTTGGAAAAACCATATTTTTCGCATGGGCAACTATATATGGCGTGTTGACGTGTATCCAGCCCACACAACCTCTACATCCGTGCAAATAACGTGGTATACAAAAGTATATTAGAATAGATAAACAATTTACATAACTATATCAGTATACATGTACAGTACACTCCTGTCAGCCGTCCAATTAAGTATTATCACCGTCAGAACTTTTACTTTCCCCTTTCGAAATGCAATAAAACATTTACATTCGTGAATTAAAAAAAAGAATAATTCAAATTCTTCGCGCA
Organism: Araneus ventricosus; assembly: GCA_013235015.1. Lineage (NCBI taxonomy): Eukaryota > Metazoa > Arthropoda > Arachnida > Araneae > Araneidae > Araneus > Araneus ventricosus. The sequence goes on along the minus strand of BGPR01016611.1, from coordinate 800 downwards.
CGAAGTAGTGGGTAACAGCTAGTATTTACATAATTATTTTAGGTTGAGTATTGGTCGTTTAATGATTTGATAGCAAGGATGTTTGTTAACACTAAAATTAATTGGTGACGATGGTGTAACTCAGAGAGGAAAAAAAAGCTTCACATTACGGCAGGAATTGGATTCTCATCTTTTGTATTTGTTCTCGTTATTTATTAAAAAATAGCTTTCATTTATCTTAATTTCAACGTCAATACGTACTGATAATTTTTAGCAGCAATTGCAAAATTCGGTCTTTTTTCCTTTATCAATATTTTTGTTATATATATATATATATTTATAACGCTTTTGCCCATGTTATCTTGTGAACAAGATAACTGGAATTATTTTGATTTGATTTTAACCGGAGTGGGATATGATGTAAGGATAGTGAAGATATCGGTCGAGTTCATAGATGGCCTATCCAGCTAAAAAGGGGAAAGAGTAGGAAATGAGGGGGGGGGGGGGGGTGAAATTTTAATTTCCGCACAATTCCTTTACAATTGAAAACAGAAAGAAAATTGAAATGAGGCAAATTATCGCCTTATCATAACGAACAATTTTTACATTTAAGCTTTATAGATAGCTGCAATTGCTTGGAAGTTATGAGCTGAAAAGTGATTTTCCCTCCCTTCCACTCCTCTCCCCCAACTTAAAGTATTTTTCAATCTATGCATGTTAACCCTTGTTGGAAAGCCCTTGTAATTTGCAGTCTCTTCCACCCGCTCTCATTCTTGCAGCTCTAATCCTTTTATGAAAATAGGGCGAAATGATTCATTTCT